>OVBI01002759.1:0-16983 GCA_900406495.1 Sisymbrium altissimum | reverse complement strand
TATCCTGAGCTTGGGATTGCTCAGGTGCATCCTTTGATGCCTTGGAAGTTCCGAATTTGTGGGTCAGTTGCGGGAGCTTGTTGTTGAGTCCTTTTTACGGAAACTTCCTTGGGAGTTTCTTGGACAGAAGCCTGTTTTGTCAGCCTCGTTTTCTTCCGTTTGGTGAGGGCTTCATCAGAGATTTGGAGTTTCTGGAATTTGTGTTCAGCAAAGAAACAAATTTGGGATTCCCTTTGGCTTCTCCAAACGGTTTTTATGCCTGATAACGTGGGGAATGTCAGGCATAGGCAGTATGTTGAGAGGACGGCTCGCATGGAGTTTATCCAAGGTGTCCCCATGATGACATTGTAGATAGCTGGATGGTCAGCTACCACAAAGTTTACGACCTTAGTTACTCCTCCTGCTTGGACGGGGAGTCGGATGTTCCCTAAGGTCATGGTAGTTTCGCCTATGAAACCTGTCAAAAGGTTTTGGTGTAGGTTCGATTTCGGATAAATCGACATCCATTCTTTGGAGAGTGTCTCGGAAGATAACATCGACTGAACTCCCAGTGTCGATTAGGATTCTAGCGACGTTGACATCGCTTATCGCCAGCTGAACCACGAGTGGATCGTTATGAGGATGCTGGATTTCAGTTGCGTCTTCCTCTTCGAATGTAATCTGGAAGTCGTTGCGGGGAACAAGTTGTGGCCAGTTTTTAGCAGTTTCTCCTTGTCTTTGATAGACCTTGAGGGCAGAAACTGTGTTTGGGCAGTATTGAGATCCACCCATGATCATGTAAACCTTCCTGGGGTTATTTGCCCCAGCAGGTTCCTCGTTTTTCCTTCCACGCTTTGGAGTTTCCAGAGGAGGTCCTTCTGGAGCCTGATCGGGTTGCTCGTCTGCGGTTTCCTCTTGCTCGTCGGATTCCTCGTGTGTTTCCATCACAAGAAGTTTTGTTATATCCCCGAGCTTCCCAGCTAGAAGTTTTTCAGTTAGCTTAGATCCCAAGGTTCGGCAATTCAGAGTTGAATGGCCATATGCCTTGTGATGATCACAGTAGGCTTTCTCGTCATAAGTGGAGCTGTTGCGAGTCCTGGCGTTTGGATTCTTTCCTCGTCCAGCTCCCAACTGTGGTTGGGATGGTCCATCTTGAGACGATCCTGGTGCCACTTGGTAGTTGTGAGCTTCGCCTTTCGATTCAAAATTTACGTACGAGCTCCCTTTATTTCCTATTGAGGCGCTGGGAGCTGGTGGCGCGTTCTTACCAGACGGCTTTGCTCGATGTTTTCGTTCATTTGCTCGAATGTCCTCCCCGAGCTTGATGAATCCTGAAGCTCGATGAAGAGCATCATGGATTGTCGGTGGGGGATTGAGTGTCATCTCCTCCCGAAAACGAGACTCATACCACAGCGACCGTTTGAGTGCCTCGAGTGCAGCTCTGTCACTTACTCCGTCGATCTTTGAGACTACGGCTTGGAATCGATCCATGAAATTTTTCAAGGTTTCGTTCTGGACTTGGGATATCGCCCAGAGATCAGCGTCGGAGGTTGCTTGGTTCATGTACATAGAGTACTGCTTAAGGAACGCATTAGACAATTGTGAGAAGTTATCGATGGAGTTCCTTTCGATCTTTGAGAACCACTTGAGAGCATCATCTTTGAGGTTCTAAACAAAGAGGAGGCAGTAACGTGCGTCCTCTTGTTCCTTCTTGAACTTCTCACGCCCCATGGCTATCCTAAAGGATGTTAAGTGAGCCTTGGGGTCAGTTGTCCTATTGTAGGGTCGGATATTCATCTTTCCGGGATCCGAAAGCCTAGTTTTGGTGATTCGGTCCGTGAAAGGAGTTCTCTGAGCCTCTTCAAGAACACGTTCGATTTCTGGGGCATCACTAGTTGCTCGATGGACTTGGGATTTAATCTTTTTCATCTCATCGGCAGTTTGGATCAGCTGTCTGCGTAACTCATCTAGTTCGCTTTCTCCGACTACCCGCTGGAAATCATCATCATGTGCTCGAAGAGCCTCTTCCCATTCTCGTAAGATAGCGAGTTCTTCGTCAGTTAGATCGTCCTCACGGTCTGAGAGATCTACCACATCCTCAGGTTGAGTGCTATTGTTTTGACCTTCGGGATTAGGGTTTTCCTCAGCGCGTGTTTCATTATTAATGGTTGATGCTTCCGAGGGGCGATGCAAGATAGTTGCAGCAGTAGGGTTGATCCTGCGAGAAGATGGTGTTCGGAAAGAACTTCCTTGTGGATCACGGCTCGAAGCTCCTGATCCTCCTGGAGTAGCGAAATCAAGACGCTTTCTCAAAAGAGAAGCTCTGGATTCCTTTTACTGCCGGAGATCTTCGATTTTTTGAGTCAGGGTTTCCGAAAGCTTTTCGTGTTCCTGATTTTTCTTCTCAAGAGCCAGCACAGAGGATCGAAGCTGAGCAATAGTGGTTGCGTCTGTTCCATCTCCCTCTGGATGCTGAGTGGATACAAGGGGTTCGTCTCCAGCCATAGTTCGAGGTTTTGACCTAGGGTTTTCGCTTTCAAGAGTAAAGATTTCTCGTGTACCCTCCTTCTAGCGCCAAATTGTGGGAACCGGAATTCACCTCAGTTTCTAGCGCCAAATTTTGGGAACCGGAATTCACCTCAATGTATTTTCGGAAAGTTGTAAATGTGAGGATCCGAGAATCTTGCGAGAGAAAACAAAAAGTAAAGATAAAGATCGAAAAAGAAAATTAGATCAAAAAGAGAATGAACTTTTATTGCTAAATTGTGTATTGCAAATGCCTTAGAATATGTTATAAGAGGTAGAGATTGATCCTTATTTATACTAAGACATCCTAAGCCCTAAACAACCTAAGTTTCGATGTGGGACAAAGGTCCTTTCTTTTTTTTCCGACGATTTTTCCATAAATCTTCAAGGAAACTTCTAGAACCTTCCGTAACTCAGTTTCAGCCTTTGTCAGTCCATCCTTCCAGCTCGGCCCAATTCGATAGACGAAACATCGCGATGTTTCGAGAAACTTACGAAAACATCGGTATGTTTACGAAAAGACCCTGAAGACGAAGAATGAAGTGAAATGAGACGAAACAAAAAGTGTCAGCCAACTCGGTCACCATTTCCTACTGAGCTAGACGGCAGGCAGCATGCTGACCGTCCAGCTTCGTAGCCTGGGTGCAGGAAACATCGAACTGGCTGCTTCCAGGTCAATGATGTCGTCCAGCTCGGTTTACAGGATGAGAGGAGATCTTCCAATAAGTCGTGGGATGCGTCCAGCTCAGTATGCTAAAGGGTGTCGACCAGCTCGGTATCCAGAAGGGAGGATTTTGCCGAGCTGACTGGCATATGTCGTCCAGCTCGGTAGCTTTGGTGCAGGAAACACTGAGCTAGCTGCTCTAAGCTTCCGTACCGAGCTGGAATGCAACTCCCAACTTGTGGATGGCATAACTTTCTCGCATGAACTCCATTTGATCTGATTCTTCTTTTAGGAGCTTCATAATTGAGTTGCGAACATTTTCCAAGTGGTTTAATGTTCAAAAGCCTTGTGGTTTGGAAGATATACCTCGATCATAAAACACATATCCTTTTCAGCTTGGAACTATCGTAAAGTGTCATCCAGCTCGGTTTTCAGGATGAGAAGGGTTCTACCGAGCTGAATGCATCATGATGTCCAGCTCGGTATCAAATAGGGAGCATGATAACGAGCTGAATGTATCATGACAGCCAGCTCGTTAGACTTGTACCGAGCTGACTGTTCAGTGCTAATCAGATCAACGTTCTGTGGTAAATGCTTGGAAAAACATGCATCCAGCTCATGTATGTAGACCAGCTCGGTAGGATTGGCTGACAAAGTACTGAGCTGGCTGTCCCCCAAGCTTTGTTGATTGCCTTTTATTCGAAAAATCATAACTTTTGTTGGTTTATCGGAGAAATCGTTCAAAGGATGAAATGATCAGCCGAACGTGATGAAGAGATGTCAGTCAGCTCGGTATCACTAGAAGGTCTTGATACCGAGCTGGCTGTCTCGTTTCGTCCAGCCGATCGTCCTTTGTTTGATGAATTGTGAGTTCATCAATTTCTCGGAAAAACTCTCGAAAGACAAAATTTCTTACTTTCTTCGCAGAGTTATCGACAAAATGGTTTGAAATGAACTTTCTCCGAACCCATATCTAAATATAGAAACCCTTTTCGATATTCAAATATTTTCATCGTTAATTCCAGAAATGTGGATTTTGTCCCCAACAGGAATAAGGGCCGAACCATCTATATTGTTGGAGGATTCTCTAATTCTCTCTTCTACTGCTCGCAGAGATGGAAGCTATGACATGAGTTGCATGTTTGGAACCGCAGACCGTGAGCTTGTCTCGACTTGTGGTGGAGGGATATCATGTGGCAGTCGGAGGATTAGATGATGGAGGTGGTCGTCCTCAAGTAGTCTGAGGTTTATAGGACACCTTCTGAGTACATGCCTTCTTCTGACTTATCTTACGCTTCTTCTTGGTAGGTTTAGGACGCGACAGACCCGACGGAGGCTGGGGCAGAAGCGGAGGCTGCTGTTTCTTACCCACATTCGTCAGATTCACATTTTTTTCCTTGAGATGATCATCCTCCGTCATCTTCAACCTAGCATGTCCTTTCGTACGACGTGGCATTTAAGAGAACAAATTGAAAGCAAAGAAGAGATGATAATTTTAGATTAAAATAAAAGAAGTTGACGATTTGTTGGAGAATCGACGGTTGTTTCAAAAAAATTGGGAAAAAGGTTTCATCGAAGAAATAAGAAGAAGTGACGAGGATGTGGTGTCGTTTGGGTTTTATCCAAAACCGGATCTATCCGTTTTACAATGGATAACCGGAATGGATGGATCAAAAGGGTTAAAATAAAAATTCATTTATTTAAGTAATATAAAAAAAGTTAATAAAAAGAATATCAAACATAACATAACACGGTCATTAAAGATTCCTTCTCCATCATTCCAAAATTAATCCCATCATAAATACCCTAAAATATCAGAAAATCCGTTCCACTCCCCACCTTTTTTAGCTCCAAACATTGCATATGGGTTGAGCTTTTTTTTTTTAATCAAACACAGGGAGGTCGGTTAATATCCCCAATTCACAACCTCAGAAAAAGAGGTTTATCTATCTACAAGATGAAAAGCAGTGGATCATAACCAATGTTAGGCTATAAGATATCAGCGAGGGCCAGAGGATGTAGAGGAAGAATCTAAGCCATTAAATAAAACATAGAAACTCAGGTGTATCGCAGCTGACAAAAAACACAAATTAATTAGTCATCCATCTGTCATTTGGAGTTCACGACCATTCACTGATCGCTGGCACTTAGTGTTAGTAATAGGAACAATGAGAGGTAATATATAAAAAGTTGCATGAAAGATAGAGGTAATATACGAGACAGAAAACTCTTACTGAAAATAGCCTTTTCAACAAATTGTTCACGTAAAATGTTAATCTAATAAAAAATTAACAATCTTAAATTTCAAAATATCATTGGCAACTGCGCTACAAATCCATCTCATCCGGTCCGGAAACACCTCGATCAAAAGATCATTGGCTGGAAATTCAAATTGTATTTTGTAATCTAAATCAGAAGATCAAAAATCATATGCAGTTGTTGTAACAATTTTTCTTTTCAATAGATTTTAACACTATTCCGCAGAAAAAAAAAATATATATTTGACAAGGCTTTATCAAATATTAAATTTATGACCTTTTACTTTCCCAAGGATATGGTAACGCCCACCAATAGTTTTTTTTTTTTTTTGTCATTTGTTATTATATGACAGGTTGGTTTTTTAACTATTAGAAAAAATGTTCTATGTACCTCTAGTCTGTGCAAAAATATAACCATACATTATATTATCTTTTTACAAATTTTATATCCGGATTACAATTAATTGGCAGATATATACATTGACCAGATCTCTCAAATTTAATCTGAAACCGGCTGAAACTGGCAAATGATGTGTCAGTTGAGATTCACGGTATTAAACGTGACACAATAAAAAAAACACATCATTTTATTGACAAAAAAATGTAAAAAAAAAAAATGAATACAAACTCATAAAATTTAACACATTATCTTTTGAACCAAACACAAGGCGTTACTGTCTTAGCTGTTGTAATTTATTGATTTCGTTAATAACATTTATTTACTTATAATTTTATGGTTACATATATTTTAAAATATAAGAAAAAATTATAAAAATTTATAAAATATGTAATACATATAAAAAAAAAGTTAAAGATCCCTATACATTTTTTAAAAATGAAAACATAATTCGAACCTTTAAAAGTTTTTCTTTTAAAGGTTTTATAAGGGGGTTTTACCATATAAAATATAAAGTTTTGATTTTGAATCTTATTTTCATATTTTTTTATATTCAAAATATTTGTAAAGCTAAATTTTCTTAAAAAAAGTTATGATAAAACTTTTATAAAATATTTAAGTTTTGTTAGAGATGGGTTTTGCACCCCCTCTTCAAGCCTGGCCCATAATATAAATTTGAAGAGGAAAAGTCCAAAAAAATCTATTAGACGAGTAAGACCCAAGAGCTTGGTGAATATGTCATTTACATGGTGGCAACTGGCTGAAGAGGTTTCACTGCTAAAATTTTACAATAAGCAAAGACGTACTATTCATTATTAAACATTACCTTTAGAATTACGATATCTGACTTTATATTTGACAGAATTAATATGTTATCCATAACCTTGATCATCCAGTGGTCGACTTGATGACCCAAGATCACTCCGAAACAATTCAAAAACCTTTCATCTAAAATTTACCTAAAAATCTTGACGACCTCATTATCGCGACCCCTCACTCGTGATTCGCGATAATAACGACAACCCAGTCATATCCTGTCTTTCCCTTACTCATAGTCTTGATTCTATCAACGAAAGTCTTAACCATGTTCGTCAAATTCCATCCACTCGACTCGTACAAATCATACCAACGACAATTGGCGCAGTATACTTTTGTATACATGAAGTAAAGGTAGGCAATGACATACACAAATTAGCCAGCAGCCTAAGCGCCCCCACCCATCCCCCCCCCTCTTGCAGCGACCTCTTCTTCCATGCCCCCCAACCCTCAGCCGGCGATCTGCTAGTGACCGGCTCGACGTCAAAACAACCAGCCGAAAGGAGCCATCTAATTACAGCATTATCTGACCCTCTGACTATCTCATTCCTGTTGCAAATTTTGCTCACAAAAGTTGATGATCTTTCTCGCGGAATGACCAACAGATTAAACGAGCTTACAACTGCTCAGTCCATCTGCCACAGCCGCCTCAACGACCTCCAGATTATCAGCAGTCAGTCCTCTCGGCTCTCCGCAGTCAATATCGCCCACCGCCTCCCGGTTCAAATATTCCTCTTCGACGGACTCACTCCATAAAACACCACATTTCCCCCGTCACAGCCTCGTAGTCTGCCAGCTAACCAGTAGAATAAAGCGGCTCGAAACGAGGAATTTGAGAAAATGAAACCAAAGCTAGAAAGCATGACTTTGCTCGTCCACCATGCCACAAGCTCTTCTCCCAAGATGGACGGTATACTGCAGGACACACAAAACACCCCGTTCTCTGACCGCGTCACCAACACTCCAGTCCGTCACCAAGGCAAGCTCGCTCCCATCCTAAGACAGCACCTCTGACCAATGGTAGTATCTCTCTGCAGTAAGCATCGCCATGGGACGAGTACAGTTCTCACCGGGAGGAGCGTAATGCGGGCTACTGCCAGTTGTTCGTCGAAAATCTAACTGGTAAAGCCTTAAGCTGGTTCTCACGGCTAGACACCCACTCTATAAACAGCTATCAACAGCTCTCGACCGCCTTTCTCAAGCACTACTTCATGTACATCAAGTAAAGCGCCTCAAACGCGGACATATGGGCACTCTTTCAATGCCCAACCAAGTCACTAAGATCCTTCATTGATGCTTTAAGAGTACTGTGTGGGATTGATCCAGCGATAGTTCAGCATGAGTTAAATGTTGATCCCACTTAAAAGACAATCAAGTAAAAGCGCCGAAAGCTACACCATGATTGCGCCCAATCTGTCAATGACGAGGTCAAACGGGTAACAAAGCATGACACAATCAGAGAGGTTCAATACTCCGAGTTGTTAGCCAATCCGGTCATCGCCAGAAAAAGGAACGACAAATGGTGAATATGCGTATACTTCCCCGATCTCAACAAAGCTTGTCCAAATGATAGTTTGCCACTCCCTCGAATCAACCAACTCATTGATGCTACCGCAGGCTACGACATCACGTCATTTATGGACGACTTCTTATGATACACCCAAATCCGGATGCACCCCAATGACTCAGGAAAGAAATTGCGTTCATAACCAATCGAGGGACTTCTACTCAAAAGTAATGCCATTCGGACTCAAGAATGTAGGCACAACGTATCAACTGCTCGTCGTATGTTCACCGACCACCTAGGCAAAACCATGGAAGTTTACATCGATGATATGCTTGTTAAAGTAGCAACCACGTAAGAGCATGTGGGCCACATGGCGACTTGCTTCAACATCCTCAACAAGTATTGAATGAAGCTCCACCCGGCCAAATTCACTTTCGGCATCACGCCAGGAGAGTTCCTTGGTTTCATCCTTACCAAGGGAGGTACCGAGGCAAACCCAGCAAAAGTTTCAGCAATCATTGATATGCATGCACCGATAAACCTATAGGAAGTCCAGCGGTATACCGGTCTTATCGCAGCTCTCAATTTCTTTGTGTCACAATTTACAGACAAATTCATTCCTTTCTACCAACTTCTTCAGCACAACAAGAGCTTCAAGTGGGATGCTCGCTGCGAAAAGGCTCTCAAGCAACTCAATGAATATTTAACGATTGCCAATCCTCACAAAGCCTATCGAAGGAGAAATCATGTTCTTTTACATCGCTATTACACTTGCTGCAGTAAGCAGTGTACTCGTGAAGGATGACCGAGGCAACCAGAAACCAATCTGTTACACAAGCAAAATCTTGGATAGCGCAGAGACAAGGTACCTAACACTTGAAAAAATGGGGCTCGCAGATGTCTCCTCAGTCAGAAAATTGTGTCCATACTTACAGTCTCACAAGATTTTTGTCCTAACCTACCAACCACTATGAAAAATATTCCACTGTCCAATCAACTCTGGCTGAACCAAAAAATAGGCAATCGAGTTAAGCGAACATGAAATTGAGTATCGAACACGTTCAAGCATCAAATGCCAAGTTCTGGCCGACTTCCTGATAGAGCTCACACCCAAATTCCGTGATAAAAGCCCACAAATAAGCTGGACATTATACGTTTCCAGCTCGTCATCCCAGACGGTTCTGGTTTTTTCAATCAAACCGGTTCTGGACACTACTCGTAGCCGGTTCGTCATCTAACAATGAGTTTAAATACAAAGATCTACTTGCCAGATTATGCCTCGTATTAGCAGTAGGCGCTCGAACAATAAAAGCTTTTTGATACTTGCAATCTGTCGCTAGTCATATAATAGAGACTAGAAGACTCGAAACGATGTAACGGATGCTTACCTCAAAATCGTCCAAACATTGGCTGCCAAGTTCGACACGTTTGTACTAACAAAAATATCGCGAGGAGTCAACAAATCAGCCGATGCACTCAGCACTCTCGCCTCAACCTCTCGAAGGCGAGAGCCACCTTGCTAATAGCATAAATAAGATTCTGGCTGCTCGGTCTCATTAACTCCTTCATTGACTTAAGCAGGCGGGCCTTCGCGAGCGAGGACTTCGGAAGAAAGAGTCAGCCAAAGGTCCGACTCAATCATATCAATGAGTTGTAGCTCTAGCAAAAAGGCCTCTTTCTTGGCCTTGACCTTCTCCAGGTCAGGAATCTTTTGTGGAAGAACGGCCATCTCTTTGGTAACCAGCACCTTGACGAACGTAGATGCCGTCTCGTAGATACTTGTTCCGAATAATCAGAGTAACCAAGTTAGTGTCTGAGCATGTTTGTGGCCATACAATAGGATGATGAAGAGGATTGCCTTACAAATCGATGTGAGAAGGAGGATGAGGGGCCAATGCCTCGTAATCATAGTCATCCGAGTATACGTCGATAATATGTGGAACTTCTATTAATTAACAATGATAGATTTCCATTTGATGACTCCTTTGCTCGTGTCTTGGTGAACCAATCGATCGATCACCAGAAGTAACAGTTTAGTTTTGGTCCAAAGGATTCTCCTGAACACGATCAAGATCAGCAGGGCGACGAGTCCCAGTCGCAACAACACAACAAGAAGATGAGGCGATTCACGCAGAAGATTTAGATGAACCAAGAGAAGAAGACGACGAGCTGGAAGAACAAGCCTCGCCGACGGAACCAGACGATCAACTGGATTCAACTCTCATATTTTTCAAAATAACAAGTACGAGAAAAAATAAAGTTTGAGAGTAGAGAGAGAGGGTAAGAGAAGAAAACCTTTCGGAGTAGAGAAAGACTGAGAAATGAGACAAAAAGAGGAGTATTTATAGGAAAGAAAAGACGCCAATCATGAAAATAGGACATTATTAAACCTATGCGCTGCCGCTCAAGCTACGTGAGTCAAATTAGATCCGGTGACTCCAACCGACGACGAACGCCGACCATCAATCACCGGACTCGGGGGGGGGGGAACAAATTGTTAGAGTGGGTTTAGCACTCCTCTTCAGACCCGACCCATGATATAAGTTTGAAGAGGAAGAGTAAAAAAAAACCATTAAGCGATCAAGGCCCAAAGACTTGGTGTATATGTCATTTACAAGGTGAAAAACGGCTGAAAATATTTCACCGCTAAAAGTTTACTATGAATAAAGATTAATTTTAGTATTACGATTTCAAACTTTATATTTGAGAAAATTAATCTGTAATCCATAATCTTGATCTCCTGGTCATCGACTTGACGACCCGTCATCACTCGTAATCAATTCAACATCGTTTCATCTAAACTTTTCATAAGATTTTGACGAGCTCATTAATAATGAGACATCATTCACGATTCACGCTAATAACAACCACATGGTCGTATTCTATCTTTTTCTTGCTCACAGTCTTCATTCTATCAATGAAAGTCTTAACGCTGTTCTCTAAATTCCATTCAATTCCATTCAATTCCATCCATTTTAACCCGTACAAATCATACAAATAACAGTCTTGATTTTCAAACTTTTAAAACAAAAATGTGATAAAAAATCAAAATATTTTATTTTATACCAGTTAAAAACTCCTTTTAAGACCTTTAAAATAAAAAAAATTTAAAGGTTCGAATTCCGTTTTTGTTTTAAAGGTTTTACTAGGGTTTTTACATTTTTACATTTTTTATAAAGTTTTTTAAGGGTTTTTAAATATGTATTGCTACTGATATCAATAAATTGCAATAGCTCATGCGGTAATGACTTGTATCTTTGGTCCTAAATATAATATGTTCAAATCCAATTATATACGGTTTTATTATAAAAAAAAAATATATATATATTTAATAATGAACGATGTAGTTTTTACCATTCACGTTTAAAACTACGAAATGTCGATCAACATATCATCTACTGATTTCAGATTAACTTGACAGATTCGATTTTTGTATATATCCGCCAATTAATTGTAATTTAGATATGAAATTTGAATAAATAAAATGTATGGATATATTTTCATATAGAGTAGAAGTACATGTCCCAATCAAGGCCGTATAGTATAGTGTGGATATGAATTAGCTAATTTGCCAGGAAACGAACATGAGGACCTAAACCACTCTTGTGATATATGTCATATGTGAGAGAATACACTAACACGATCTATTACAGATTTCTTTTTAACTGAACGCGATTCAAATAAATTTTCACCGCATCTGCTGGTTAATTATAAAATTTAATAATTGACCAAAACCAATAACAGAGCTAGAAAATTAAATATTTTAAGTCTCTATAATATCTTAATAGCATAAGAAATTTTCAAATCAATAATATTAACACATAAAACATCTAAACTTATTATCGAGTACACATTAGTAGAACTTTTAAGCGAATTGTTCATTTTCCCGCATTAAGGTTTTTTATTTAACTAAAAATAATTTTAACTATTATTTTATTGATTATTATACTAAAATTTTAGGAAAAAATAAAAAATAAAAACGTACATACACTCGAATTTTTAACTTATATCCCCAGTTCTTATCCACGCATCTTGCTAGTTAAATTTACTAGAATTACTTCTATGTAAACACGCATACTTTATATATATTTAAGAGAAACCAGGATTGTTCTTTTTCAGTAGTGAAACTGAAGTTACCTTTGTTAAAAAATGTTAATAAACCCAAGATAAAGTGCCGTGAAAAAATGAGGGGACATGTGACGAGATATAGCGATGGGTCATCAAGCGAATCTTGTATTCTTATGATAATTGCCAACCATGCTTATTTTGGGGCTTCTCTTCTTATTGCAGAAGTAGCCCCCATGTTCACGTGAACCCTTCTTCCATTCTTTCCCTATATATTCATATTCCCATTCTTATCTTTTCTCCATCCGCTCTTCACAACATGGAGTCGTCCAAAATCTCATCTCTTTCTCTCTGTTTCTTTCTCATTTGCATTATCTATTTTCCCCAACATTCATTCTCATGCGGTTCCTGCAACCACAGGAAGGGTGGAAAACCTTCCATTAAACCCCCCGTCACTGTTCCAAAGTTACCCGTTCCTCCGGTGACTGTTCCCAAGCTACCCGTTCCTCCAGTGACTGTCCCCAAGCTACCCGTTCCTCCGGTGACTGTCCCCAAGCTACCTGTACCTAAGCTTCCAGTTCCTCCAGTAACAGTTCCGAAGCTCCCAGTTCCTCCGGTGACCGTACCTAAGCTTCCAGTTCCTCCAGTGACCGTTCCTAAGCTACCTGTTCCTCCTGTGACTGTCCCAAAGCTACCCGTACCTCCCGTTACCGTCCCTGAACTACCACTTCCTCCGGTGGGTGGGCTACCTATTCCTCCGGTGGGTGGGCTACCTATTCCTCCGGTGGGTGGACTACCCACATTGCCACTGCCACCATTGCCGATTGTCGGTCCTCTTCTTCCACCAGGGACAAACCCACCTGCCACAGGAGGAAAAGATTGCCCTCCATCCCCAGGTAGCCAGAAGCCACCATCAGGTAGTGGGGAGCCGACATGTCCAATCGACACGCTGAAGTTGGGGGCGTGCGTAGACTTGTTGGGAGGTTTAGTAAAGATAGGGCTTGGAGACCCAGCAGTTAACAAATGCTGTCCACTACTTAAAGGCCTCGTCGAAGTTGAAGCAGCCGCTTGTCTCTGTACTACACTTAAGCTTAAAGCTCTTAACCTTAAGCTTTACGTCCCAGTTGCTCTTCAGCTTCTTCTTTCCTGTGGCAAAAACCCACCTCCGGGCTACACGTGTTCCATTTGAAAACTTCAGTCCAGTTAAAGGGTACGCTATTTTTTCTTTCCTTTAATTTCAAACTTGAATCTTCTTTAAGAAACTTACATATTATCCAAACGTGTTTAAGTACCCAATCAAAAGTACATTAATGTGCATGCAAATGTTGCAGAACTATATAAGTAGATACGAGGACATTTGTCTCAGCAATTGTATACAACAATTAATATAATTTCATCACGTTTATTTTGTTTTTGGGTTACGCAGATAAATTGGAGAAAAAGTCATAAAAGAATGGCAGAGCACCAATGTTTCCTTTCACGTTTATCAATGAAGTCAAATCCTTCCCCGTTGATTCTTTCTCATATCTATCCCTTCTGCTTGTATCAGTAATTAAAGCGTGAATTTTAGTGTAATGATTCTTCTCTTGGACTAAAGTATGATTTGAAATATTTTTCTTTAGTTAATGAATGAATTGAGGTGTGTGAAAAACAGGAGTGTAAAATAAAAAGTGTGAAATTTTAAATCTCTTCTACAAATTATATATAAACTAGGTGTTCATGGGCGTTTTCAATCGTTAAACTAAGTCTCTCATTCCTTAATATAATTAAAACCATAATCAATACTTAACTAAAGCTAAGTCTCATTTCTCTATATAATTAAAACAATAATAAATACTTAACGTGGGTGTTGAAAATCTCCTAAATTATTATTTGTTTTAATAAATAGTTTCTTTCAGTTCAGTCAAAGAGAAAATGATAAGAAAAATGCTAAGCAAAGAAAGAAGCATATAATAAGTGTTTAACTAAAAAAATGTGATGAATGATTCTGTATTGATAGCTGCATTATTGTGCTGGAAAAAAATATTTCCCTCTCCTAATGATTTAGGGGGTTATTTAGACAATGATCTACACTTATGTTTCTGTCGTAAAAGAGAATAATTATCCCTAAATACATCAGTTACAATTTTAAAAGAATAAATAAATAACGGCCATAAGTTAAATATCTTGCTTAACTCCTTATGACTTCGCACTTTTGGTTTTTATTCCTCGACTTTCCTTTGATCCCTAGCTCCAAGTTCGTTCTCGAAGTGCTACGTCTATTGTTCATTTGTCTGGCATCGGGATGTTAGGTAAAGTCTAACCTCCTTCTTTTCTCCTCGTCGAAGTGGTTATGTGGTGACTGATGCGGGGATCACTTCATCTGATGAATTTTACTGAGCTTCGAAGTGATCTCCTAGACTCTCACTAGGGGTGCGAGATCCAACACCAACATAAAGCCCCCCCCCCCCTATTAAGTCGTTAAACGCGGGTTTTATGCTAACTTTCTTGTCAACTGTTCCCAATGTGCATGATTATCTTCCTTGATTCTTAGGATAATGATTCTTTGTACTTCATTTTTTTAAGGAGTACCCGCATAGTAGCGTTTTTTAAAGAAGTCGGTTGCTTCTCTTGATATTGCCTAGGTTTTGTTGATGCAAAAAAGAGAGAAACAGAGATATAGAAAGATTTTCGTTTGTCTTGTTTAGAAAGAATCCTTCTACACTTTTCGAATGATGAGTTCTAGAAGCCGAGACGCTGGTTCTCCGAGAGGAGACTCTCAGCGTGAGGGCTCGTATGAGGAGGGGTGTGGAAATCGAAATTCACCTCAATATATTTGTGGAAAGTGAATGTGAGGATCTGAGAATCTTGGGAGAGAAAACGAAAAGTAAAGAGAAGATCAAAAAGGAAACTAGGGCAAGAAGGAGAAAGGAAACAAGAAATCGAAAAGAGAATGTTATTGATTTTATTGCTAAGTCTCGTATGAGTTGTGAATTGTGTTTACAAGAACAAAAATCGATCTATATTTATACTAGATAACTTTAGGTCCTAAACAGCCAAAGTCTCGATGTGGGACTTGCGTCTTTTTATTTTTCCCACCGTCTTTCCATAAAATCCTCGAGAATCTTCCAGAATCTTTGGTAGGTCGGTTTAGGCTTTAGGTCGGCCTTTCCACCAGCTCGGACCAACTTCATCCTTCGTCTTATAGTTTAACAGTTTCCTCGGTTTATTAAAACTGTTACGAAAACATCGATAAGTTCGCGGGAAGTTCCCGAAGACGAAAATCGAAGCAAGATTGGACATGATGCAAGATGTCGTCCAGCTCGGCATTCATTGATGACAGGAAATGCCGAGCTGGTCATCCCCTTCCACCAGCTCGACATTTTGTGCTGGATGGGATCCTTCAATGGCTCGCTGAACGCACTCAGCTCGACATTTTGGAAGGAGGAAGTCAGCTTGGCATTTTAGAGAGGAGAAAATGCTGACCTGACTGCTCAGCACCATCCAGCTCGGCATCCTACAAGACAAAGATGCCATGCTTCTCATATGTTGCTGTCCAACTTGGCATTTTGACACCAATGGGACAGGAGGAAGAAACCAGCTCGGCATTTTTTACTGTCTAAAATGCTGAGCTGAGCACCCTCAATGCCGAGCTGATAGCACTCTGCTCGAAGAATCACGATTTTCATCGGTGTTTTGGAGAAACCGCTGGGAAAACAGGATAACCATCTGGACATTCAGGAGGATGTAAGCCAGCTCGGCATTTCTGGCTGGACAGAATGCCGAGCTGGTCAGCTCATTCCCAAATCCGAGCTGGTCAGCTCACTCCCAAATGCCGAGCTGGCGGCATTCTACTCGAATAATCGCAACTTTCATCGGTTTTTTGGACAAACCGCTCTGAAAACAGGACAGTCAGTTGGGCATTCAGGAGGATGTAAGCCATATCGGCATTTCAGGATGGGAAGATTGCCGATCTAGTCAGCTCACTCCCAAATGCCGAGCTGACAGCATTCTGCTCGAAGAGTCACTATTTTCATCGGTTTTTTGGACAACCGCTTGGAAAACAGGACGATCAGCTGGGCATCCAGGAGGATGCAAGCCAGCTCGGAATTTGTGGCTGGAAAGAATGCCGAGCTTGTCAGCTCACTCAAATATTCCAAGCTGACAGCATTCTGCTCGAGGAATCAAGACTTTTCTCAGTTTTTCGGCCAAACCGCTCGGAAAACAGGACGATCAGCTGGACATTCGAGGGAGTGTCAGCCTGATGCATCCCTCAGAACCAGTACTAAGCCAACCAAACTGGTCCCAGCCATTGAGATGGAAAATATGAAGCTGAGGAAAGCAAAGGAGACCAACAAGCTGAGTTCAGCCCAAATGAAGGTCCAGATCAGGCTTTCCAGCTCATTAAACACTTGGAGAACACACTCAACTCACCTAGGAGGTACCACAAAGAAGAATCATCCAAAGATCTATCACCATGAAGAAGTTGTGGAAGTTACAAGTCAGACATTCTCCAAGGCACCCAATAAAGACCTACGACGACTAAAAGGAGCTTACCGACCTAACCAGGAGGGGTTAAGCTACAACCAAACCTGTTCCGGAATCTTAACTCATCAAGGAAGCATGGAAAGGAAGAATTGGTCCAAAAGCTTTCGAAATGAGGAAGATATCTCACTTACAACCCGGCAGACCTCCAGTGAACCCGAAGGCGACCAACTTGTACTTATTGACTCATTCCGATCAAACCAGGAAGAACCAATCAACGAATCCAACTGTTTTGGATTCTCAGCTC
>OVBI01002758.1:0-16986 GCA_900406495.1 Sisymbrium altissimum | reverse complement strand
TGTATTTGTTGCTTTCCATGATCATATCATCCTCCCTCTCTTAAAAAAAAAGATTTACCCTCAAATCTGGCTTATGCAAAAGGAAGAGTATACACAACCAATTTCTCCTTCTTTTTTTTGATGAAAATAAATAAGTGAAAACAGAAATAGAAGATGGAAGAAGAGAAGATGAATGAAAGAAGATGAAGAGATAAGAAAATGATAGAAAGATATAAACCAAACTTAGAGTGTTGCTCTGATATCAAATGAAACGATCTTCCCAAGGATTATGCACTCTAAGGTGGTGAGGGATAAGTTTTGCATCCAAGAGACTGTGAAACCTCAAAGATCAAATGATGTGGAATGAAAGGTGAGACAGAAGCTGCGGAAGACTCCTGATTTACCAGTGGATCAATTCTCTGGATATTACACACCAAAGGGGATCGACAGCTTGCTAGATATGACGCACCAACAAGAAATGGATAGAGAGATGGATTGAGAGACGCCACACAGATATGTGAAAGGATCTATGATAAGTCTAAAACAGCCAGGAACATAGATATGACACACCATGAACATGGAGTTCCAAAAATTACAAGAAATCATATCTTGCAAGAGAGAAACTTCTATGATTTTTACTGAAAACGATTCATTATTTTGTGGCTCTTTATATAGAGAATTACAAGTAATATTCGTCCATAATAACTCCCTAACATGCAGCACAGCTTGGGAGTTGAAATTCAAACTCTTTTCTGCATGTGAGAGAGAGAAACACATTATAATAAATGCTATTTTGTGTCTGGACGAATATCAGTCTTCCTTTGATATTTTTGGGCTGAATTCACTTTTCTGGGCTTCTCTGATGGACCAAGTTTGTAGAACAATTCGCTTTGTGGCCTGATTCAAAATGGTCTGATCAGAATTCTTTATTGAATGTGCACAACTCTGAATTCGCGTAAGCTGGAGATCACCTAACTTGTAAATAGCATAACTCCTTGATTTGAACTCCGTTTAATCTGATTCTTCTTTGAGGAGTTCCGTAATTGAGCTGAGCACATTCTCCAAGTGTTTTAACGTGTATAAGCCTCGTGGTTTGGAAGATACGATACGAACACTGAACGTATGTATTTGTTGGTTTCCATGATCATATCAGGAGTGCTATGACTGAGACTGCGTTTTGTGCGATTAGCATCCCAATCCTCACTGAGTAACTCTCTAGTTTCTCACGCCTCTTTTCATCCTTTTCAGATGAGATTGACGAGTAGACGGATATATGATGGATCGGGTGCTTTGGGAATTCTTACAATATTTTCTATATTTTATTTTAAACATTTATTTTGTAATTTATTTCGGACATAATAGTTGTGGATTCGTTTATGAGATGAGAAAAGTGGGGTATTGAGGAGTCATTGGAGTTACTTCAGAGATAAGTTAGGGTTCGTGGCACGCCGTTCTCGGGTGAGGATGAGACGGGTGTCACAATGTATTTGTGGAAAGTTGTTTATGTGAGGAACCGAGAAATTGGGAGAGAAAGCGAAAGTAAAGAAAAGATAGGAGAAGGAAACTAGGGCAAAAACGATAAGAAAACAAGAAATCGCAAAGAGAATATTATTGCTTTTATTGCTAAGTGTCGAAAGATTGTGAATTTCTTACAAAGGTCAAGATCCATCCATATTTATACTAGACATTTTAAGTCCTAGACAGCTAAAGTTTCGATGTGAGAACTTGCATCTTTTCTTTTTCTTCACCGTCTTTCCATAAAACCCTCGAGAATCTTCCAGAATCTTCGGTAGATCGGTTTTGGCTTATGTCGGTTCTTCCATCAGCTTGGCTCAATTTTCATCATTCGTCTTTCGGTTTAGTGGTTTTCTTTGGTTTGTTTTAAGTTAACATTTTATTGTTTTCGGAAGGTAAAAACGTTACAATGTTCTGAGAAGTTTACGAAAACATCGATAAGTTCTCGGAGGCTCCTGAAGACGAAGAACGAAACAAGACTGGTCAAAATTCAGGGTCACTTCTAGCTCGGCACTCCTTGATGATGGAAAGTGCCGAGCTGTTCACTCTTCCTCTCGTTGTGCATCCAGCTCGGCAATTATCGTTGAGGGAGATCCTCCGATGGCTTGCTGAACGCATACAGCTCGGCATTTTGGAAGAAGGAGGTCAGCTCGCCATTCTGGAAGAGTGGAAATGCCAAGCTGACTGCTGAGCACCACCCAGCTCGGCATTTTGCAAGGGGAAGATGTCGAGCTGCCCCTCCGTTGCGGTCCAGCTCGATGTTTTGATGCCAGCAAGACAGGAAGAAGCAACCAGCTCGGCACCTTCAGGGAAGCAATCAGATCGGCATTTCTGATTAAGCAAAATGCCGAGCTGATCAACCCTTGATGCCGAGCTGATTAACCCTTAATGCCGAGCTGACTGCATTCTACTCGAAGAACAGCGACTTTTATCGGTTTTTCGGAGAAACCGATCGGAAAATAGGACGATCAGCTCGGCATTTCGAGGAATGATAGTCAGCTCGGCAGTTCTGGCTGAACGGAATGCCGAGCTGGTCACCTCTCCTCTTTCTGTCGAGCTGGCTGCTTTCTGATCGAGGAATCATGACTTTTATCGGTTTGTTGGAGAAACCGATCGGAAGACAGGGCGATCAGCTCGGCATTTCGAGGAATGACAGTCAGCTCGGTATTTCTGGCTGGACAGAATGTTGAGCTGGTCACCTCTTCTCTTTCTGCCGAGCTGACTGCTTTCTGATTGAGGAATCGCAACGGTTATCGGTTTTTCGGAGAAACCGATCAAAAAACAGGACGATCAGCTCGGCATTTCGAGCAATGACAGTCAGCTCGGCATTTCTGCTGGACAGAATGCCGAGCTGGTCACCTCTCCTCTTTCTAGCTAGCTGGATGCTTTCTGATGACTTTTATCTGTTTTTTAGATAAACCGATCGGAAAACAAGACGATCAGTTTAGCATTTTGAGGAATGACAATCAGCTCAGCATTTCGAGTAATGACAGTGGGCTCCACATTTCTGGCTGGACAGAATGCTGAGCTGGTCGCCTCTCCTCTTTCTGTCGAGCTGGCTGCTTTCTAATCGAGGAATCGCGACTTTTATCAGTTTATCAGGAAAATCTCTCGAAAATTAACTTTTCGTATTCTTTATGCAAAGTTATTGATAAAATGATAGTAGATTCTTCCGATATTCAAACATTATAGTCGTTAATTCCGGAAATGTGGGTTTTGAACCCAACAATTAGCCTCCCAGCTCGTCAATCCCAGGTATGATAACTAAGGAGTGTAATGCAGGATTAAAGAGCTAAGATATTCTGGTCCCCGATGTTCGTAACGAATGAGTCCACGATTCTTGTTTACCAAAAGTTCAAGTGATCTTTGGGCAGAGAGCAGGTTGTTGGGTCGTGACGAAAAGGAAGATCCAGCTGTTGGTGAGTGGAAAGAGGACTCGACGCTTGCTCGGCGTAGCTGTGAAAATTTCGGCCGAGTTGACATGTTTTTATGCTCTGAGGACTGCTGGAGCTTAAATGTCTAGTATGTGAAGCAAGGATCGGTTTGGCAGTACGCTTATGATGTTGCCTCGTTAAAAATGTTCCGTTAAGAAACACCCGATGGGAAATAACGTATAAGAGGAAAAGAATGCGACCCGTATTAAGATTGGAACTGTCTTTCCCAGAGGAATGTCAAGTTCATAAAGGTCTTTCCGAGAAACTGTTCAAGCTAAGTTTTTCGAAATTTTTTCGTAGAATTTTTTCCGAGAAACTCATTAATTTAAGTTTCTTGCAAGTTCTCGTACAAAGACAACAAAGGAGTGAAAAAAGTGCCGAGCTGCATACATGCATGGTGCCGAGCTGGCTGCATATGTGCATGGTGCCGAGCTAGCTGCATGATGACAAGCTGATTGGCAAGGCAATGCCGAGCTGGGTTTCATGCATGGTTTCCTCCGAAAACTGTTCATGCCAAGTTTTCTGTAAGTTTTTGTAGAAATTTTTTCGAGAAACTGTTTTGTTTAAGTTTTTTGGAAGTTTTCTTACGAAACCAATCAGGAGGCAAAGAATGCCAAGCTGGCTAGCTGTGCACGGGCATGATGCCGAGCCGCCTGCATGATGTCGAACTAATTGGCAAAGCAATGCCACGTTGATTGGCAAGACCATGCCGAGCTGGCTGTCATGCATGGTTTCTTCCGAAAAACTGTTCATGTCAAGTTTTCCGTAAGTTTTCGTAGAATTTTCTCCGAGAAACTGTTTTGTATAAGTTTTTCGTAAGCTTTCATGGGAAACCGACATGAACATAAAATATACCGAGCTGTCAAGTGCGTTCAAACTCGGAGTGTATCAGTATCGAAGAGGACTGTTCTCTGTTTCGTCCTGTTGTCGGGATGAACAGTGTTTTGTGTACTGTTCATGCCATGTATCATACTGTTCACGGGTCCTGTTTTCATTTTCTATAAAATAGAGGTTCCCCCTTCTTTCATTCTCACAAGCTCTCATATCCTCTAAGGTAACTCTCTCCATTATCCCTTCTTTCTCTCTGTAACATATCCTTTCAAGAACGCCTAGAACGCTTTCAGTTTTCAACCAAAAATGTCGTTTGATTCAAACTTCGGGGGGGATGATATCCGTTGGGATAAACTTGGTCATGTGATCTTCGGGGAAGGTACATCCAACGAGGGTGAAAAATTCGTATGGAGTCAGTTATACGAAGTTTGTTCCGACGTGGAATTGTTCTGGTATTCGAATAAAACTCGAGGAACACGATAGATCTTATGTGATCCCCGTGCGGCCAAGCAGTTCGTCCTTAAATCTTGCGTCAAGAAAGAGGCTGAGTGTATGCTCGAGAAGGGAATCCAAGATGATGATGATCTTCCATTGAAATTCCGGAAGGGGAAACGTTGGGCGAAACCTGAAGTTGACGGTGCAAGTCTATGTGGTGAGAATAGTGTATGGCAGCTCTGATCAATGTTCCGCTTTCCTGAGGGGGTCGAGGTGATCGTGCCGAACGCGGAGGATCGTTGCGATAATCCTCCCCAGGCTATTTCACCGTTTTCGAGTCATATTTCGACTCTTGCTACCTCACCTTCCCCATCCCCACATTAGTGCTGCAATTCCTTGCGGTACATAATCTGGCGATGGGACAGATAACCCCGAGAGGGTTGAGAAATTTGTTGAGCCCAATCATTTTATGTCTTGAGCGCAACATCCGGATTGGGGTGTGGCATTTGTCCGGGTCTTAGATATCAAATTGACTAAAAAGCCCAAGACGTATTATACTGCACCAAAATCGGGTCAGAAGATCGTCCAAGGGCACATCAGTAAAGTTGCATCTTAGGAGGAATTTTTTTTTTTTATAGGTCAACGAATTCTCGGTTGAACCTTTGTACATGCAAGAGATGATTACTCGTTGGTCCGACATTGGTAGCTAACTCTTGGTTGGCTAGAGTAATTTAACGATTTTTGCTGCGTTTTTTGGAACCTATTCGACTGCTGACTTCTTCATTGATGTTTTTGTTTTCGTAGTGTGTCCTCCTTTCGAAGAATTTCCCTCGGACCTTTATCAATTTTGGATTGCATTGACTGCTTATGAGAGGTTGCGCTGGGATCACTTCTCGTTCAAAAGAGTTATCGCAGCTTGGTCTCTGAACGACGAACTTGATTTGTTCGATTTTTCTACTACTCCTCCGACAAAAACAAGTAAGTCCAGAACGATGGCAGGGCAAATGCATGAACAGGAGAAAGCGTTGCTAAGGTAGATGAAGATGCGACTTCTCCAGACGAAGCCGATGAGGGAGAGATTCCCTTTGTTCCTCAGGGTCATCCATCCGTTGCGGACAAGGGCAAGGGTGTTGCCTTGAGTGGGGAGAACTCAGCTAAGACTTCCTCCCGGAAGAGGGAGGGGACCGACGTCCTGGGGTTTGAGTTCCACGCCCCTGAATTCATCAAGGACGGTGGTGGTCTTATCCCACGTGAGCTTCTCAGTGCTTTCCGCCTCCGAGGAGTCGAAATTGTTCCTCCCTGCGAGTTTCGGAAGAAGAACACCTTCGAGAAAGTTGCCAGAAGTGGTTTCAAGGTAATGATTGATTTCGATAAATTGCTGGTGTTGTCCCTGCTTTTCGACTAACTTTCTTTTGACTTTTTCTTGCAGTTCCTCGCTCATGTGACTGACATGGTGAGTACCTATGAGACGGAGACCTTGTATTGGACTCGGCAAGCTGCGGAGTCCAAAAGGATTGCCGAAGAGAATGCTGCGGAAGCAACTAGCTTAAAAGACGAGTTTGAGAGGGCCGAAGCAGCCCATGCTGAGGAGCTGGACCGTGTGAGGGCCGAGCTACTGAGGGTGCGAGATGAGTCTGAGAGGAAGATACTCAAGGCTTTCGAGCTGGAGCGATCGTCTCTCGCGAAGAAGTATTGCCACAAGGGCGATAGTGTTAGGGCCTTAGTGAGTCAGATCGAAGAGGCCAGGGAGGAGCTCATATTGTCGGAAACGGTATCCTCCAACCTTGAGCTTTATACTTTGTTCAAATCTGGGGACAAGCCCATGATTTCCAAGTATAAAGGAGAGTTGATGGATGGAAAGTCGAGGTTTGCTGATACGAAAGTGAGCTTCGAACATATGATAAACACGCTCAAAGGCTACTTGGTTGCCTCTCCCCAGGCGCAGACGCTTAGTCAGATCTTTGGAGAGGACTCGATGCACAATGCCGCGAGTGAAGTCGAGGTCTCAAACCTGTTGAGATCAAACGAAGGTGATCCGGAGATTGGGGAGTTTCTCTCCCGCCTTACTTCGGGGGAGGATCGAGACTGAGGCAACCTTCCCCCTATCTCTTTGTTTAGCCATTGATTTTCGGACTCGCTTATGTAAGTCCTTTGTGTGGGCTTCGTTGTTTGGCCGGGCTTTGTCCCGATGATTGTATCAGACTTTTTATTTCTATTATGCATTTAGATATCTGTTTTAATGCACGTTTTCAAGTTGGTTCTTTACCCATTCTAGCATGATAGGATTTTGTGCGCTATAGGAGAGTGGAGTAGTTTGAGTTTCATACTCACTTGTGATTCCTTAGCATATTGATATTCTGAAAAGCGTTATGGGGATTGTTTAGCGATGATATTTCGTCAACAGAGACTTATCATGCATTTACTAGACGAGAATGGAATGTCGATGAGTTTGTGCCGGTGTTGCTAGGAAGCGTTTGGACTGTTGCGATAGGTTAGCGTTTCGGAAACTAAGTTATGCGTTTATCTGGTTTTAGGGGGATGCGAATAGACTCCGGCTTACCTCCCCATTTTTTCGACGTTTGAAACACCTTAAAATCTAGTCTAGTGGTATTTTAGCTTGTGTTTCTGAGATGTGACCAGTGTGCCATGGTCGGCGCTTACCGGGTTGGCGAGTTTGCAATGAGGATTAAGGCAGTGCGAGTCTTTAACATGCTGGCATACCCCTCTCAAAGTCAAACCTAAGAACATCGTCCAGGATATACCTCTCAAATGTTGAGTTAGGATATACCTAACCCGATTTGTATAGCGCGCTCTATTTTATGTCCGTGCACGGACGTTACCGAATGTATCCTCCGTATAGGAGGTTGGGGTTGTGATACGTTTCGTCCATTGGTGCCAGCAATGGTCACAAAAGAATTTGGTGAAACCGGTTTCATTTACTTCGAAGGTTTGGGTGTTGAGTCGTGGATATCCTTTTAATTTCCGAGAACTGATCCGAAAGTTTTGCTTTTTAGGCGATCGTTCTGAAAATTGAGAGTTTGGAAATCCTTTATTACTGAGTTCGGAATGATCCGAAGCTAGGAACTTTCCGAAGATCCGGAATCCTTCTTGACCCTTTCAAGGTCCTCTGAGTTTGGGATTTTCGTAGAAGTTTAAAATTTCTTTTAAGCTCGGAACTCTCTGTGCTCAGAATTTGGAACTCGTTGATTCCATTAGATCGAAATATCAAAACATTTCGATTTTTCGGATTCTCGGTATTTGGGAGCTTTCTTTAGTAGTATGAATGGTGATGAGNCCCCCCCCCCCCCCCCTTTTTGTTTTGGAGGGACAGTTGTACCTTTCCGATGATTGGTTGCCTACATAACTCTTTCGAAGATCAAGCTGTCTCGTAGTTCAGTTTGTTTCGGATACGTTTTTTTTTTTTGGTGGCATTTCCTCGAGTCGTTCGGAGTTTAGGCTCAAGCTAATGGTGCTGTCTTCTTATTTCTGGAGTTATGATGGAGACTAGGTCTCCATATTCTTAGCGGAAGTTTCGGCTTCCTGTCCTTAAGGTGTTGTCTCTTTATTGGAAACTTCTTTCGGAGTTTCTTTCGTAGGAGTTTACCTTGCCGGTTTCGTCTTCGTTCGTTTGGGAGGTGCTTCGTTGTTGATCTGGAGTTTCCGGAATTTGTGTTCTGCTAAGAAACAAACTCAGGATTCCTTTTGATTTCTCCAAACAGTTTTTATGCCTGTTTTCGTCGGAAATTTCAGGCATAGACGATAGGTCGAGGGGATAGCTCGCATTGAGTTATGCAAGGGATTCCCATGATGACATTTTAGATGGCTGGATAATCAGCCACTACGAAGTTGACGACCTTGGTAACCCCTCCTGCCTGGACAGGGAGTCGGATGTTACCAAGAGTCATGGCAGTTTTGCCCGTAAATCCCGTTAGAGGTTTAGGAATGGGCTCAATTTTGGAGAAATCAACGTTCATTCTTCAGAGAGTTGTGTGGATGCTGAACTCCCAGTGTCGACTAAGATCCTAGCGACATCGATATCGCTTATCACAAGTTGGATCACGAGTGGATAGTTGTGTGGATGTTCAGTTTTCGCTGCATCCTCTTCCTCGAAAGTGATCTGGAAGTTATCCCAAGGTGCAGGTTGCGGCCAATTGGTGATGGTTTCTGCCTGGCGTTGGTAAGATTTGATGGCATAGATGGTATCTGGGCAGTCTGTGATCAGCCCATGATCATATGAACCTTTTGCCGGCTGTTTGGTCCAGCGGGTTTCTCGGTTCTTCTTCCGCGTTTGGGAGTTTCCAAGTTAGGTCTCCCTGGAGCTTGACTGGGTTCTTCCTCATCGGTTTCTTCTTCCTGCTCGCTTCTCTCATGGGCTTCCATTATGAGAAACTTGGCTGTGTCGCCAAATTCTCTATCTGTGAGTTTTTCCGTTAGTTTCGCTCCGAGAGTGCAGCAATTCAGGGTCGAGTGGCCGCAGGCCTTATGGTGATCGCAGTAGGCGTTTTCGTCATCAGTGGAGCTGTTTTGAGTCCAGGTATTTGGACTCTTTCCTCGCCCAACTCCTGATTGTGGTATGGGCGATTCGCATGGGGATGGCCCTATTCCCACTTGATAGTTGTGAGCTCCGCCCTTCGTTTCGAAGTTCACATACTTCTTGCCTGTTGAGGCGTTGGAAAGTGAGGGTGTGATTTTACTTGAAGGCTTGGATCGGAGCTTACATTCGTTTGCTCGGATATCCTCTTTGAGTTTGATGAAGCCTGACGCGCGGCAGAGAGCGTCCTGGATGGTTGGTGGCATATTAAGCATCATTGCATCGCGGAAATGCGTATCGTACCACAATGGTCTCTTAAGTGACTCTAGTGCAGCTCTGTCGCTGATTCCACCGATTTTTGAGACCACAGCCTTGAATCGTTCTATGAAGTTTTAAGGAATTGTTCTGGCCTTGAGCGATCATCCAGAGATTGGTATCAGATGTGTCCTTGGAGAGCTGTGTGAAGTTATCGATGGAGTTCCTCTCGATTTTTGAAAACCACTCTAGGGCGTCGCTTTGAGTTTTTCGACGAATAAAAGACAGTATCCTGCGTCTTCTCTGTTCTTTTTAAACCTCGCACGTCCTATGGCTATCCTAAGGATGTCAGATGGGCCTTGGGCTCGGTATTCCCATCATAGGATCGGATCTTCACCTTCCCTGGATAGGAAAGTTTTTCTGGGGTGATAAGATCTGTGAACGGCGTTTTTTTAGATTGTTCGAGAACACGATCGATCTCAGGTGCGGTGCTCGTTGCCCGATGGACTTGAGATTTGACCATCCTCATCTCATCGGCTGCTTGATCGAGTTTTTTTCGTAACTCGTCGTTCTCGCTCCTTCTGGTGGCTTCCTGGAGATCCCTTTCTCGAGATTTCAGAGCTTCATCTTCTTGCTCTTGCAAGATGGCAAGCTCTTCTTCTGTCAGATCATTCTCACGGTTTGAGAGGTTCTCTCCGCTCTCAAGCTGATCACCATCAGGTTGATCATCAGACAAAGGATATCCCTCAGTGTGTGGTGCATCAGTAAGGGTGCTTGCTGAGGTTGTGTTCCCAGATCGTCGGATCCGGGGTGGCCTTGTAGGGTTAATCCTATGCGTTGACAGAGTTTTTTCCGTGTTGCATTGCGGATCACGCCTCAGAGATCCTTGACCTACCGGGGTTGCAAAGTCGAGATGCCTTCCTCGACAGGGATTGGCTCTGGACTCAGCTTCCTTTCGAAAGTTTTCCATCTGTTAAGTTAAAGAATCGTTGAGCTTTCCTTGCTCATCGTTCTTCTTTTGTAGATCTTTGAGAGAGGATCGAAGCTACACAATCAAAGTTGCGGTATCCTCCTCTTGGTTTCCTGCTCCAGACGAATTTAAATCCGTCGGGATTTCTCCTCCAGCTGCCTTAGGGTTTTTACTTTCGAGTGTAAAGATTTCTCGTACCCCCTCGTTCTAGCGCCAAATTGTGGGAACTGGAATTCACCTCAATGTATTTGTGGAGAGTTATTAATGTGAAGAACCTTGAATCTTGGGAGAGAAAACGAAAGTAAAAAAGATCAGAGAATGAAAATAGGGCAAAAACCGAAAAGGAAGCAAAAAATCGCAAAGAGGATATATTGCTTTTATTGATAAGTCTGCAAGATTGTGAATCTTTAAAAAGGTTAAGATCAATCCATATTTATAGTAAACAACTTAAGTCCTAGACAGCTAAAGTTTTGATGTGGGAACTTGCATGTTTTCCTTTTCTTCACCATCTTTCCATAAAACCCTCGAGAATTTTCCAGAATCTTTGGTAGGTTGGTTCGGGCTTATGTCGGTCCTTCCATCAGCTCGTCCCAATTTTCATCCTTCGTCTTTCGGTTTAGCGGTTTTCCTTGGTTTGTTTTAAGTTAATATTTTATTGTTTTCGGAAGATAAAAACGTTACGATGTTCCAAGAAGTTTACCAAAACATCGATAAGTTCTCGGGAGGCTCCCGAAGACGAAGAACGAAACAAAACCGGTCAAAATGCAAGGTCTTATCCAGCTCGGCACTCCTTGATGATGGAAAGTGCCGAGATGGTCACTCTTCCTCTCGTTGTGCATCCATCTCAGCATTTAATGTTGAGGGAGATCCTCCGATTGCTCGCTGAACGCATACAGCTCGGCATTTTGGAAGAAAGAGGTCAGTTCGGCATTCTGGAGGAGAGAAAATGCTGAGCTGTCTGCTCCGCACCACCCAGCTCGGCATTCTGCAAGTGGAAGATGCCGAGGCGCGTCTGTTGTCGTCCAGCTCGATGTTTTGATGCCAGCAAGACAGGAAGAAGCAACCAGCTCGGCACGTTCAGGGAAGCAGTCAGCTCGGTATTTCTTATTAAACAAAATGTCGAACACATCAACCCTTTATGCCGAGCTGACTGCATTCTGCTCAAAGAATCGCGACTTTTATCGGTTTCTCGGAGAAACCGATCGGAAAACAGGACAATCAGCTCGGCATTTCTGGCTGAACAGAATGCCAAGCTGGTCACCTCTCCTCTTTCTGCCAAGCTGGCTGCTTTCTGATCGAGGAATCGCGATTTTTTTCTGTTTTTCGGAGATACCGATCGGAAAACAGGGCGATCAGCTCGGCATTTCGAGGAATGACAGTCACTTCAGCATTTCTGGCTGGACAGAATGCCGAGCTGGTCACCTCTCCTCTTTCTGCCTAGCTGACTGCTTTCTGATCAAGGAATCGCGACTTTTATCGGTTTTTCAGAGAAACCGACCAGAAAATAGGACAATCAGCTCAGCATTTCGAGGAATGACAGTAAGCTCGGTATTTCTGGCTGGACAGAATGCCAAGCTGGTCACCTCTCCTCTTTCTGCCGAGTTGGCTGCTTTCTGATCGAGGAATCGCAACTTTTATTGGTATTTCGGAGAAACCGGTCGGAAAACAGGACAATCAGCTCGGCATTTCTGGCTGGACAGAATGCCGAACTGGTCACCTCACCTCTTTATGTCGAGCTGACTGCTTTCTGATCGAGGAATCGCAACTTTTATCGGTTTAACGGAAAAATCTCTCAAAAATTAATTTTTCGTGTTCTTTTTGCAAAGTTATCGATAAAATGATTCGAGCCAATTTATTTTCCGAATATCGATCTTTTTCCGAGAATGTCCATATATGGACTTCCGATATTCGAACATTATAGCCGTTAATTGCAGAAATGTGGGTTTTGACCCAAGAGTGATATTGTGTAGTGCGTGGATAAAATTATTCTAGGGAAATTAAAAAGGAAACTGCAGACATGTATTAACAACGTATTTCATTTTCTATAGTCTAATTGATTTTTTTGTCGCATTTTAGAAGTTGTGTAGTTATGAACTTATCTTTAAAACTGTTAGAAACCTAAAGTTTCAATATGTATGCTTTTCCATAAAGAATTAGTTTACAATTTAAAACTGTTAGGTGTGTGGAGATCATAAAAAATATTTGTAAGTTTTGAAGTTAATTTTAAAACATTTATAAACTTAAATTAGGAAAAAAAAACGGGTTTGTAATCAAGATTAACTACTCTAATCTATCTAATCCACGCAGATAAAAAATGATGTATAAGAATGCTGCATTCTAGAGTAGAAACAGGAAATGTACACGATGCTTTATGGACCTGTAGAAAAAAGTTATAAACAGCCTAGAGATATCAGTGAGAGAATCGTGGCACAATCTAACACTCTTTTTTTTTTCTTAGGTGAAGATAAAAAGTACTATTAAATTATTCTCTCAACATTTGAAATTTTTGATGTGAGTTACTGAGTTTGTTTTAAGTGTTTGGAGTTTGAAGTTTGGAATGCAATTCTTTCTGATGGTTAAGTAAATTATAAAAAAAAAAAATCATTCTTGGTCTTGCAAATTTAATGAATTTGAAGATAAATTGAAAGATTAGGAGGTGAACATATAAACAAGCTCTCTTTATTGAGTTAACTTCCACTGATACATATAATATAATTCTCAAAATCACAGAGATAAGATTGAATTTATGCTTCTAAACTATAATGGAAATTTATTATTTGTATATTAGGTGAGAGTCTGCACTATGTTCCGGTTTATTTTGAAATTTTTTTTTTTATTTCGCATGTTTATTTTTAATTTTTTTAATTATTTTATAAAACATTATGAATAGTTATTTTTTCCAAAAATTACTTTTTATTTATATTTTTTGTAATTTTAAATTATGTTATTTATATTTAGGTTATCTTTACATTTACTGTATATTAATAATATTCAATCAAAATAATAATTTTTTTATGATTAAGATAAGAAAATATATGTATATTTGTACATATTTACCTTATTCTTTTTTATACTGTGTTATTTAAAATTCTTTTTTGTTTTTTAATAATATATTTATTCGATCATGCATGTAAATTTTACAAATGTTTTCATTTCTTAATTTTTAGTTAAATTATTCTTTTTGCGATGGCTGAATGATAAACCCAGAAAGGGATTTATCAATCTGTGATAGAAAGGGGAGAAGTTTGAGGAAGAATTTAAATGAGAAGAGAAGATAGAGAGGAAGAAAGTTCTGGAAATTAATCCATTGATAATTGTGATCGTAATACGATAGCTTCATTACAACGACGGAGATGAAGTTAAATACTAAAATGAAAAGGGTTTTAATAGCAATTGGGCTAGTAAGCCCAATACGAGACGAAAGCTGGCCTAAACGAGGTTGTGGGCTTATCAATACTCCCCCGATAGAGAACCGACTTGTCCTCAAGTTGGTCAATACGAAATTAGCCTCTTCCTTCGTTCTTGCCCTGTAACATTGTCTGCAAGCCTAGACGCTATTACCTGAGTAGACTCCGGTGGCCTTGACAAATGGGACCATGAAATAACACTCTGGACCAAGTAGTAGAATTCGAACAGAAACGTTTCTATGATCTCCGTTCCAGACCTGCAGTGAATCTTCTGACTTGAACCCTGCAACTTCGGTGTCGATCTTTGCGCCCTGCACCACTGGTCACCTTCAAATTTGATTTTGTTAGTCGCATTCTCAGGTAACTTCGGTTCGCCTTCACAAAACTCCTTCTTGAAAACTATGTACTCATGCCATTTAGAAGCGGATGATATTATTTCGACTGCACTTGTTAACAAGACCTCATCTTCTGAGGCTTTAGTAGACCCAGTCGTTCTGCTGTGCTCTGTTGGATCTCTCTTCCCCTTCACATCATGAAACCGATTCTTACTTTCAAATAATCGGACAATTGCAGCTGTATCCGACCTTTTAAGGAAGCCGCTTCTCCTTTTTCTGAGGACCGAGAGGCATAGACGAGACATTATGTTTGGTCAGGGTTCTAAATAACGAAGATAGACAATGTTATTTCCTTTCCTTCCACCCACACTACTTCCAAAACCAACCGAATATTGACAACCCCTGCTTTTAAGATGCTTATTTTCTGTGTCACAGCCCGCCTGTTTTTCTGATCCTCCACCCGGCTCCCAAACTCGTCTAGCCAAAAAGAGCTCAAGAATTTGGTTCTCCAAAAGTAGCAAGTTGTGGCTGTTCTTAGCTTCCTTAAGGACCAGAATCTCTTGACTTTCACATTGCAGTAGCCATCCCACGAGATGCTGAAACCAGAATTCTATTTCACTGAATGATAGCTCAGGTGGACTTTGCAATTTGAACGTGGAGAAGTCAGTAAGACGATGGCTAACTCGACCAGAGATTGGTTGGAGATGTTGACATTTCCAAATGTGAAGTAACAAAAGGTCTGAGAGCTTGAATGCTATTGATGACCTTTCCAAATCCACCAAGATATGCATAGTCTCTAAATCGTGTATCACTCTCATAAGTACACCCATGCAGCAAAAGTGTTTGTTGTTTCTCAATGCCATAATCATGTATATTGCTGAGGAGACTCTGAACTTATCAGTGCTTTGGCCATTTAAGTCCATCACCCGTTCTTCTACCCCTTTAGTCGCCATATCAAAACACGCCCCAGCAGTATAATTAATTTCTTTTCCATCACACGGTCCTTGTATAAACAGTACACCACCACACTCTTGGACACTGTTAACTCCTCCTGGATCAAAAATAAGAAGTCATGTGTCGTCAACACATCCATGGAGCTTATACCACACCTGAGCCTCGAAACCATGTCCAAACACCATCATCACGTGCTTCCTATATTCCCACTGGGCGAATTTGACTCCCTTTACCCAGCTGAGAAGAACCGTAGAGCACAATAATCTCCCAGGCTTCCATACGTGAAGAGCCCGTCCAGAAACAAAAGCTTGTCCCTCTTCAATACGCGCTCCCATCCAGACTTGACCAATACCACAATATTTTGATCCCCTGCGGATGTAATCCTCAGCTAGAGAAACATCTTGAACAGGTAGAGTGATCATTTGACCTTTTTCCTTGATTTTACTCACTTGTCCAAGCTCAAAGAAAATCTTGATTTGTCCTGGATCCCACACATACAGCTTGCAACCACGAACTAAATCCTCAGAACAGTGGACACCCATTTTTAGGTCAACACTGCAGCATCTTCGCAATCGCTCCTCTTTGTTGTTTTTATGAACAGATGAGAGCTCCACTCGAGGAGATTGTTCTTCTCTCATAGATTCTTGTAGCCTTACTCCCTTAATGAATCGAGTGCTATCCTTGGTCAGAACAACTGAGTTATTATTCTTTATTTTCTTTTTCCGAGCCTTATGATACCCCGTTTGGCAGTGATCCCTCTCGAATACCTAGATCTTGCTGTGTAAGGTGACTCCAAAATCTCAAGCTTTGAACATTCTCCAAGCAACACATCTGAAACGTCCTCGTCCGGTTCCACTGCTCTTCTCTGATGGCTTCCACCGTTTAACCGTACTCTATGAAACCATCGATGTACCTTAATCCTTTTGGAAAGTCGGAAACATCTTGAGCCATGCGTCTTCTCCTTTCTCGAGCCTTTCTCACTATAATATCTTTGTTCCATCCCCTTAAAGTCTATACCTACGAACAGCTTGATAGAACTCTTATGCACTTTGGACTCATGAACTGCTCGATTCTCTCTCCATGTTCTTCTTTTCCTAGCCTTGTAATTTCGCTCCACACCTGGAGATCTCCGGTACTCTCTTGCAGACTCGGATTTCTTTGGTTCAGCCAAAGTATTCGTTGCTCTCATCCGCTGAGTTTCCCCATCCACAAGCTCAAATCCGTCTGAAGTCAGCTTGAGGGAACCCGTTGCATCATATACCAAGTTCTTTGCAACTTTGTTCTGAACCGNGATGAGGCTCTCGCCTTACTCCTGTATCAGAAATCAATCTCTTTCCTCTGTAAGCCTTCCCTGCTCTCTGATTCTCTAGCCGGTTTCTATAACCAATCCTACTACCAGACATGCCATGGCTGGTACAAGCTTGTATCAATTCACGTCGTCTAGCTTTCTTCACATTGGAGTCTGGATTCTTCATTACAACAATGTTGATTCCCACCAAACTCTCACGTGATTTCACTTTCCATTTCTGCTTCCGAGTCTTGTAGTAGTCTCGTGTGACACTGAATCCTCTGGACCTGTGAAAGTTTCACACCATCTGAACCTTGTAACAGTCGGAATATACAGAAAACTCAAACATGGTCTTTGTTCTTTGCTGAACCTGGTCGCCCACGAGCTTAAAATCATCTTGAGTTTGTTTGAGGAAAACAGTTGCGTCTTTGGCCGGCTCCATAACCACTTCTCTCTGACCCGTAAGATCTCGTGAAGTTCCTTTGATTATCAGATCATCGAGATTAGGTGGTTTTGTAACGTCCTGTGACTGAAACTCATCACCACGGAACT
>OVBI01002757.1:0-16991 GCA_900406495.1 Sisymbrium altissimum | reverse complement strand
CGTGCCATGCGTGGATAGTAACGGATGCATAAAAAAAATTATGAGGTGAACAACATATAAATATAGAAATGAAAATATAAAATGATTTTGAATAAAAACACATAATTAAAGCTTTCAAATATTATAAAGAACTTCAAAATTTCAGGGTGTGAGAAAAGGTAAGTGCCACCCCTTTCTTATATATAGATCCTCGCTATATACATATAGATAATATATAAAATATTTCTTTTATTGATAATTTTTCCTATACATATTAAATTTATAAATGATTTTACCATTTTTATAATTTGTATAGTTATTCTCTATTATTTTCTCTTAAAAATTCATATAGTTTTAATAATTTATATACAATTTATCTGTATTTTAAAATAAGATTAACGAATTATAGAAAATAATTTTTAAAATTCATCTCAATAATTACTTCATTTACTTTAGTCATTTTTAGTTGTCTACATATTCTAATTTTTAATTTTAAACTTAAATCATAAAATTTCAAAATCAGAATAAAATAAAAAAACATCATAAAAATAGAAATAAGCTTTTAAATCATAGAAATATGTTTTCTTCTTCGGTTTAACATTAGATTTGAATTCAATAAATTTTTAGTTAAAATCAGTTAAAATAGAATAAATAAAAATATCAGTTTATAATATATTAGATTTTATGAGTTATGACTAAAATTAAGAATTTTTTATTTTATTAAATTAAAAATATGCTTAACCTATTTTTTTTAATCATTTAAATGGTTATTTAACATTTGACCAAAATATTAATATTGTAAAGAAAATTAAATAAAATAGCATAACATTTGTTCATACCAAAATTTATTTTCTTTATATTTAATAATTTTTAAAAAATTCATATTATATGAGTTCTGAAAAGAGAACGAATTTGGTGAAGATATCTAAGTAAAAGTATGATTATTGTAAGGTTCTCCCGATAATCCCTTAATTTTAAAAAATATAATAAAATATTAAATATTATTTTTTTAGAATGAAAGAGTCTCTAAAATCTTAGAATATTAATCTAAAGTCTCTTAAATGAGAGATTTTGGATTATTATTCTAAGAATTTAGAAACTTTCTTCTAATAAATAAATGTTATATAATGTTATATATTATATATATTTTCTTAGAGATTCTGATGAGAACCTCCATATAATGTTGTCCTAAGTTACTTGGTAAATATAAATTAGAGAATAAACAAAAAAATATAATTTTATTAAAAACTGAACCATTATTAATTAATATATTTTAGTTCAAGTGATAGTTTTAAAATTTTATATATCAATTATTATGAAATTTTGAAAGTTCACATATTATTTATTTTATAATAATTTATAAATTGTAAATATTATAAAATATTATGTATAAAAATATTGATTTCATGCAAGTGCTGTGCTGAGATAGAATCTAGTTATTATTAAATTATGGATACTCCTATTTCCATTACTGTTGGAGTTTTGATACTGAAGTAGAAAGATTTGTAAAAAAAAAAACAAAAAGGCACAATACAGGTTGCCGTCAAATATCCAAATATCCAAACATTGTCAATTATTTAGAACCGACCATTTACGAAAACAATGAGTTTTTGTCAAAATTTAGTTCACCTACAAAGACACGTGCCACAATCACATTCTTCAAAGTTCTCCCACCGAACCATCTCTCTATAATGCGTTCAAACCATAAATGGTTAATATATAAAGAATACTAAGCATTTGTTATAACGATTCTTTAGCCTCTTCCTCTCTTGTTACAAGAGTCTGCTATGTCTTCATTTCTTTCTTATTCGGCTTCTTTTAGTCTCTTGTTCTCGTTCTTCTGCTTGTTCTTAATTAGCTCGGTTCATGTTGGCTTCGCCACTGAACCGCACATCGGTTTGGGTTCAAAGTTATTGGCTAGTGAACCGAACCGGGTATGGGTTTCCGCTAACGGTACATTTGCAATCGGGTTTACTCGATTTAAACCAACTGACCGGTTCTTACTGAGCATTTGGCTCGCACAACTTCCTGGTGATCCAACCATCGTTTGGTCTCCCAACAGGTACACATAAGCCTTTGATTTTTAGTTATTGCAGGTGTATATACAAAATTGATTTTGAACACAACTAGTTTATTTAGTACCAACCGTAGATTTTCATATAACCATAAATTTTCGACATTATTTTCACTCAAAAAATCCAATATCTAAAATATAGAAACTCCCCAGTCACAAAAGAAGCTGTCTTGGAGCTAGAAGCCACCGGAAACCTCGTACTCTCCGACCAAACCACCATCATCTGGGCCTCAAACACCTCAAACCACGGCGTGGAATCAGCGGTCATGTCCGAATCCGGAAACTTCCTTCTTCTTGGGACCGAAGTTACCGCCTCTCCAGCCATTTGGCAGAGCTTTTCACAACCTGCCGACACTCTCCTCCCAAACCAACCCTTAACAGTTTCTCTAGAATTAACCTCTAACCCTTCACCCTCGCGTCACGGCCATTACTCCCTGAAAATGCTTCAGCAACACACGTCGCTTAGCCTCGGACTAACCTACAACATCAATCTTGACCCTCACGAAAACTACTCATACTGGTCCGGACCAGAGATTTCGAATGTCACGGGAGATGTTACCGCAGTTCTTGACGATACTGGAAGCTTCAAAATCGTTTACGGAGAATCCTCTTCAGGAGCAGTGTATGTTTACAAGAATCCGGCAGACGAAAACCGGAACTATAACAGTAGTAGGGATTCCCGGTTGACGAAAACACGAATTCTGCGGAGATTGGTATTAGAGAACAACGGTAATCTCCGGTTGTACCGATGGGACAACGACATGAACGGTTCAAGCCAATGGGTGCCTGAATGGGCGGCTGTATCAAATCCGTGCGACATAGCTGGGATATGCGGTAATGGAGTATGCAGTTTGGACCGGACAAAGAAAAATGCCGACTGTTTATGTTTGCCCGGTTCGGTTAAACTTCCTGATCAAGAAAACGTTAAACTCTGTTCAGACAATTCATCTCTGGTCCAAGAATGTGAGAGAAACATCAATCGTAACGGTACCTTCAAGATCTCGACGGTCCAAGAGACTAACTACTATTTCTCGGAACGTTCAGTTATCGCGAATTACAGCGATATCGGGAACGTGAGTAAATGCGGTGCGATGTGTTTGTCGGATTGTAAATGTGTAGCTTCGGTTTACGGTTTAGATGATGAGAAGCCTTATTGTTGGATTCTAAAGAGCTTGAATTATGGGGGGTTTCGAGATCCTGGTTCGACACTTTTCGTGAAGACTAGAGCTAATGAGTCTTATCCCTTCAATTCGAATCATGATAATAAGGATTCTAAATCGCAAAAAAGCCATGGATTGAGACAAAAGGTTCTGGTGATTCCTATAGTTGTGGGAATGATGCTTGTGCTTGTGGCACTACTTGGGATGTTGTTATACTATAATGTAGATAGGAAGAGAACACTAAAGAGAGCCGTAAAGAACTCGCTGATCCTTTGTGACTCTCCTGTGAGTTTTACATACCGCGATCTTCAGAACTCTACAAATAATTTCTCCCAACTTCTTGGATCAGGTCTGAATCAAGAATCTTCATTTGAGTTTTAAAAGCAAGTTGTTTTTATTTAAAAAACAGGTTAGGAGCGTTTTAAACGTTATTTTCTTTGTTTTAATGATGGCAGGTGGATTTGGGACAGTATACAAAGGACGAGTAGCGGGTGAAACGCTGGTCGCGGTGAAGAGATTAGACAGAGTATTATCTCATGGAGAGCGAGAGTTTATCACTGAAGTCAATACCATTGGTTCAATGCATCACATGAATCTCGTTCGTTTGTGCGGTTACTGCTCCGAAGACTCACACCGGTAAGATAAAAATATCAAACTGAAAAAGACTTTTGCAATATAATTTGCTCTGTTTTTAAGCAAGAATATTTGAGGAAAATACGTTTTTGGGGAATATTAGAGCATGATTATTGCTGGTGTTATATAGGGGTTTTAATTTATTTTTTAATTAAAAAAAAAGTAAAGAGAGAAAAGACGTTTTAAAATTCTTTTTTAGAACCTCAACATACTTTTTTGTTTTTGATTGGTTCAATGCTTTTTAATTTAATAAAATTATAAAAATACAATAAAATAATAATATAAGTTTTATCATAATCCTATTTTAAATCCATCAGCCATAATTGTGCTCTTACAGGCTTCTAGTTTATGAGTTCATGATAAATGGGTCGTTGGACAAATGGATATTCTCTTCAAATCAGATGGCCAGGCTGCTTGATTGGCGAACACGTTTTGAGATAGCGGTGGCAACTGCACAGGGGATTTCTTACTTTCATGAACAGTGTCGAAACAGGATTATTCATTGCGACATTAAACCCGAGAACATCTTGTTGGATGAAAACTTCTGTCCTAAGATATCGGATTTCGGGCTGGCGAAGATGATGGGGAGAGAACATTCTCAAGTGGTCACGATGATTAGAGGGACGAGAGGGTATCTAGCGCCGGAATGGGTGAGTAACCGCCCGATCACAGTGAAGGCCGATGTGTATAGCTATGGAATGCTTCTTCTTGAGATTGTTGGTGGTAGGAGAAATCTTGATGTGTCCTTAAACGCTGAGGATTTCTTTTACCCTGGATGGGCTTACAAGGTAACATCATCAATTATAATTCAACCACTTTTTAGATCAAGGCGGTCCAGTTTAATATGTTTATAACTATTGTTAACCATATAAAATTATTCAGAAAAGGTCAAAATATAAATTAAAATATAATGAGTATAAAACCAATTGGCATTTTTAGATGGTCTGTCTAGAAATATTTAAATCATTGATTAAAAATTAATGTATAGGAACTAACGAACGGGACGGCCTTGAAAGTTGTGGATAAAAGGCTACAAGGAGTAGCAGAGGAAGAAGAAGTAGTAAAAGCTCTTAAAGTGGCTTTTTGGTGCATACAAGACGACGTACCAATGAGGCCGTCAATGGGAGAAGTGGTGAAACTTCTAGAAGGTTCTTCAGACGAGATAAATCTGCCGCCGATGCCGCAGACGATTTTAGAACTTATAGAAGAAGGATTGGAGGATGTGTATAGAGCAATGAGGAGAGAGGTTAATAATAATAATCAGCTTAGCTCTTTCGCTCTTACTCCAATCACAACCTCTCAGAGTTACCTTTCCTCCTCTCGGTCTCATGCTACTTGTAGTTACTCTACGATGTCTCCTAGGTAGTTTTTTTGGCATTTTATAATTGTGATCATTTATTATTTCCTGTTGGCTAATTAAAATGTGATCTTCATTCTCCGGCTTTTTTTTTTTTGATTAAAATACATCGATGGTATGACTAGAGTACCAGTCAGGTGTAAGTTAAAAAATGTTGTCAAAGGTATTCCATGTAGCACCTGATACAAGTTATGGATTGGACCATCTTACTTTTGACTTTGTAATATCTTATTAGGTTCATAAAAGACTAATAAATGTTCAGAAATAGTGTGACAAAAAAAAAGATAAGAAGTGTAATATGACTTGTAAGTGGTTGAATATATAAATCAGAAGTCCCATGCTTAGCGAATACAAAAGATACTCTAGCTTCTTAATAAATCATACTCCAGCGGTATTTAACTAGGTCAAAACGGGCTTCGGACGGTCAAATGCTATTCATTTTAATATTATACATTTCGATGAGAACGTTTACGTTGGACGTCTTGAAAGTTGAATACAATAGCCTAGGAAAATTATCAGAAATCAGTGTTCCGATCCCATAAAAACTATTTTGAATTTTCAGAATTATATATGAATAATTAGATCTTAAAGAGCAAATCCCATTTAAATTTGCTTTCATGTATAGTTTCCTAAAAAATATATATATATACATATATATATATATAATTATCATCAAAATTACAACTTATTTATAAAAAATTGACCTAGTACAAACGTAATCTAAAATATTTATAAAAATCAAAATTTATTGTATTTTGATTTAAAATATGTTTATCTAATATTTCATTTATTTTCTTATTTTAATAATATTATTATTTTGGATGATGTTGAATATTCATAAATATAGGTGGATTTAAATTCGTTAAATAATTTTTTGGATCCGATGAATCCAAATTCAAATTCAAATATTCTAAAAAAAAATCTATAAAAAATTTAGTATAAGCAAAATAAAGCTGAATAATATATAAGTTAGTTAATATTTTAAACCATGCTGATATGTAAATAATATTTAGAACACAACTTGTAGAAAACAATATTTTATAATAGATAAAAGAAGAAAAATAAATGTGTAGCAAATTTTGAAAGAAAGAAAAAACAGTTTTCAAAAAATGGGTTATCTGATATATAAGTTAGTTAATATTTTAAACCATGTTGTTATGTAAGGTGGAAAAAACAAACCATGTTATTATGGAAAATAACGTAGTTGGATTATGAAGTAACCGTTTAATTACACACATTCCTGAGAAAATGCAACACCAGTTTTCAATTAATTGACGCTTTAGAAAGGACAAGTTTTCAGCAATGCGTTGGCTTATAAGTTATAACATTGTTCAGTCATTACAGCTAGATTATGTTATCAGGTTTGTGTTTTCTTGTATTCATCCATTACAAAAAAGCAAGCAAAATGTTTTATTATGAATATTCTTCGCCGACCAATTTGTTTCACAACTGACAAAGCGCTGAATGCAACTTCCAATTATCAATTATCGTATAGCATCAGATGATGATATAATGATAAATAGAGATGTACTTGGTAATTGGTATACACTATTTATCACGGTATACACTATTATCTTTTAAGAAAAGGTGTTTTAAACCTCAAAATAAGACATACTGAATGTAACCATGTTATTTTTATGAATAAATTTTGCATTCATTCCTCAAAAAAAAAAAAAATATATATATATATCTAGAATTGTTTTATAATATTACTTACAAGAAAGTAAAAATTTATAAAATGATTTAAATATATTGCAGTACCATTTTAAAGTATTTAAGAGGAGTATTTATTTTTTTCTTTTTGAAACAAAGGGGGGGGGGTATTTTTGATTATGGTTTTACTAACAACCACTTGAGAGATTATTTTACTCACTCCAATAGCTTTTCACTACTTTCAGAGCTACAGAAAACTAGTTATGAATTAAGTATTTGATTATTTTTAGCTGATTAAATTCAGTTATATAATTTCATTTTATTGACCAATATATAAATATTGAATTTTTTTATAGATATTGGAGTTTATTTCATTTAATTTACAAGTGATCACTAATATAAAGATTAAACAATAGATACTTATAGAAAATTACTGGTAACTTTTGAAGTCTCTACGCAGGTATGTCATTGCAATATTTTAACTTACGTTATCTAAGATAGACGGAAAAACAAAAACAAAATCTAAGATAGAAGGATTGATTAGCAAAGAGCTAAACAAATAAAAAAGGACTAACCATAGTTCGAACGTGGTGGAAGGACATCGTTTCATGTGAATACGCGTTTGTTCTACACGCGCTTCCTTGTCTTGTACACCAAACGATCAAAGTCAGAACGTTAATAATTCTATATATCGATAGAACCGGTTCACCCACGTGGACGTCCCACCCTAGCCAAACCTTATATATATATCCCTCACTCATCGATCACTAATCCATATCTCTTAATTCATTACATTTATTTTTCCCCATTTTATTTCTTTCTCTTATACACAAATAATAAGATCTACTTTGATCTTGTAATCAGGTAATTTGACAAAAAATATAAGGGTTTTTGTGGTGGAAGTTTTTTTCGTTTTAAAAAAAAAGAAATGAGGCAATGTATGAAATTTTTCCCACTATTGGCCCTCGTAGTCATAAGCCTAGCCGGAACGGCGACGGTACAGGCTGCCACGGGGTTGAACCCTCCGATGAAGCTGGTTTGGCATTATTACAAAGTTTCCAACTCTTGTGATGACGCAGAGACTTATATTAGACACCAAGTCGAAACGTTTTATAAGACTGACAGTAGCATTGCTCCCAAGCTCCTTCGTCTTCTTTACTCCGATTGTATGGTTAATGTAAGTAAACACGTTGTTCTTTTCTTTATACTAACTATAACATCAAAGATTAATTACCTACATTTTCTTATAACCTATGGTGTTGTTCTATGTAAAATGTGTATGTAGGGATGTGATGCTTCGGTTCTTTTGCAAGGACCAAACTCAGAGAGGACAGCTCCACAGAATCGAGGACTCGGAGGTTTTGTGATAATCGATAAAATAAAACAAGTTCTTGAGTCACGTTGTCCTGGTGTTGTTTCTTGCGCTGATATACTCAATCTTGCCACTAGAGATGCTGTTCACATGGTACATACATAGATATACTTATATGTTAACTTAAAGTAATCATGTTCGAGGAGAGTCTCGATCTATTACTGTGGACATTGTAATGAATTTAACTGATTAATTACTGTTTTGGTGGACTCGATTAAATGATGATTAATTAGGCCGGAGCACCATCTTATCCTGTGTTTACGGGTCGAAGGGACGGTGGTGCATTAAATGCAGACGCCGTGGATCTACCGTCACCGTCTGTCTCAGTGGAGGAGTCATTGGCATACTTCAAATCCAAAGGTCTCGACGTTTTGGATATGACTACTCTTCTAGGTAATTTACCTTTTCTTCGTTTTTCCCTTTAGATCCATGCATCTTTCATCATTTCTTCAAGCAAAGCGTAGTCGCAATTAGGTTACTATTTAAGACCTCATTGTTCGTTTACCTTTACGTTTGCGGTTAGGTTTTATTTAATGTATATATATAATTCAAATAAATCAATAATCATAAGCATCTCAAGTAATTTTTTTTTTGTTTTTGTAAACGTAAACGCCAGTCCTTTCCTTTACGTCTGTAATTTATAAATATATTTTGTGAAAATTTTAATATGTTTTATATCTAAAATGTGATTTTCTTTAGAATGTAAACGCAAAAATTGCGAATGGAACAATAATATATAATTAGAATATATTAGAGTTATATTGAAAGTAATTCAATATTGGTAAAAACTTTAGGTATATATATCTATTTAGCCGAGAGAAAGATCTGCCCACTATAAGAACTAAATTTATTACTATAAAAGCTTACATGACATGATTTATGGATGACTTCTCATTGCATGGAAATGTTAACCACTATATTAAAATCTAACCTATGTATATATGAATATTTAGTGTGGAGCTAAATTAGATTCTCTTGATTTAACTTCAACAACCTCTAATTTTATAATTTATAATGGACACAGGAGCACACTCGATGGGGAAGACACATTGCAGCCACATAGTGAACAGGTTATACAACTTCAAGAACACAGGAAAACCAGATCCGACCATGAACACGACACTGGTGTCAGAACTTCGATACCTTTGTCCTCCAAGAACACAAAAGGGCCAAACCGATCCACTCGTTTACCTAAACCCAGACTCAGGCTCGAGTAACAGATTCAGCAGCTCTTACTATTCTCGTGTTTTGTCACATAACGCTGTCTTGGGCGTGGACCAACAGTTGCTCTACAACGATGACTCAAAGGAGATCAGTCAAGAGTTCGCTTCAGGTTTCGAAGATTTCAGAAAGTCATTTGCTTTGGCAATGTCGAGGATGGGATCTATCAATGTGTTGACCGGCAAAGCTGGAGAGATTCGCCGGGATTGCAGAGTTACCAACGCTAATTACGGGGCTTAATATTAATATATCTTATTTTATATGTGTATGTGATTGTCGTACTATAATCTAAATATATAGATTATTTTGATAAAGTTGTTATCAATAAGGATGGAGACCAATTAACAGAGATCCGATCATTTAATTTATCTCTTGTAATAATTCTACAACTAAACTTCAATGAAAGAAAGAACTACTGTATGTTATTTTTCCCCATCCAAAAATGGTGTTTATATATAAATTAAATAAAATTGGCTGGTTTTTGTTATGATTGTACACATACACTAATCTATAATACTAAAGTGACTTAATTATGTTGTTATTATTATGTTTTTTTGTAAATGTAATCTAGTATTCAAAATGAATATTTAAAACACACAAATTACTAAACTCTCCAGCCTTTCCTTGAGATTTGTTTTCTCTTTCGATACACAAGGGGAAAAAAATGCCAACGTTATTTAACCTATGTTCTGAAATAACGTTAGACAATTAAGAGTAAAAGAAGGTAAATAACTTTTTTTTCATTTGTGTAGATGAAAATATCAATTAGAAAATTTGGAGTTGGACTAGTCGTCCATATTGTCTTTTGAGAGATTAGTTAGGTAAAAAAAAGAAGGTAAAGTGATCCTTAAAACGTTAGGTAATATTTTGCAGCTTATGTAATGGAATTAGAACGAGGCCCAAAAACGCAGCGTTTCAAAGGATAACCTTGTTGGACGCGTGTTAGCATTCAATCTCCGGTAATAACCAATGGGCACAGAACACGTCATCACCAGTTAGCGAAATCCGAAATAGAGATATACTAGCTGTGTGGCTTCCCCCCTTGAGAGGCCTCAGCTTCCCTTCCCCTGTCCCTGAAGATTTAACAGTCCCGCGTCATGGCCGTCCGTCTCTTCTCTTCGACGGCGCTCCTCCGTAATTCAGCTTTCTGAAACTTATGCTTTTGTATATATTTTTCTTGACTTCATATTGAATCGAACAAAATTACCTGTGTTGCTTCTTGCAGAGTATCGTCCTCTACCCAGCATAGAGGAGGAAGGAATCTGCCTCCATTTCCCGCCTCGCCGACTCAACAATATTGCTCCTGGGTACTGTACTGTGGATGCCTCTCTCTTTCATTACTTCGTTTTAAACAAAGTTGAGATTTTCATTTAATATTTTAGATTTCTTTCTCCAAAGTTACTTTCTTTTATGCATTTGAGTTTGGTATTATCAAGATGCTTGTTCAGTTTTGTAATATGTATTGTTGGTACCGTTTTCGTTATGAATGATTGAATGGGACTTTTGTGGGTGCATTACCAGGAGTGGATTTCTCAAGTGTAACAGTGACGGTTATACGAGAAAGTGCCTGCGGAAGAATAGGACTCAAGCCATTGCAGAGTATTTGGGTTCAGCTTCAGATCCAAAGCCAAATGGGAAGTCAAGTTATCATCCTTCTGAAGAAGTCAGAGCGTATGTGCCTGAGAATCCTGGAGATTCTAGGCTTCCACCTGCTCAAACTGCTAGGACCATCATTGAGGTATTATATGGGCATCTTTCAATCACCAAAAGATTCAATTTTTGTAGGACCTTTGTTAAAATAAAATAAAAACCAAATTGTAGGACCAAATGTATTATCAATTATAGTCACATGTCCCTCATTGTAGGTTTCTTCAGTATTCATGTATCAGAAATTCAGAATGCATCCCTTTGTAGAAACCTTATACTTGTGTTCCACCATCTCAAGTTCGACTCTACTTGCTTTGTTGACACGGGCCTGGTTTTGCGCATCTGACATTTCCCGTAGTGTATCTTGTTCAGGTGAACAAAAAGGGAACCCTGATGCTTTCAGGTTTACTTGGTATTGGACTTCATGAGAACATTCTCTGGCCGGATATTCCTTATGTAACAGATCAGCATGGAAGTAAGAACCTTTCTTCATATTTATTCACTTGGCTTATTACTGCCATAAGCATTGAATTGAATTACCCTTATGCACTACAGATATATACTTTCAAGTCAAGGAAAACGAGGACATAATGCAGACTGTTGTTACTTCTGATAATAATTATGTGGTATGTTGCTTTTTTCCTGGAATCTCCTGTATATCCTGTTACCTTTTACCTTATAGGCGACTACTTATAGAGGGCATGTTTAGCCTAGCTTCCACTGAGGACATATTTTTTATAATTTGGAAGCTAAGACCCTAAGGTTGCTCTTTTTCTTTTTCGTTTTTTTTTGAAACTTTACCACTCCTCTGAATCTAACCCTGCAAAGAAATTCTTCAAAATTTTAAAGGCATATACTACTCTGCTGCATGGTGTAGTCTTTGCAGTTTACGGTATTGTTTTCTCTATATTCACTTGTACGGAGATAGAGCTGTGATAAGTTACGTATGAAATGCAGCAAGTAATAGTAGGTTTTGATACGATGGAGATGATCAAGGATATGGAGCTGAGTAGTCCCTCTGGTATTGGTTTTGAAATTGAAGAAATTGAAGATGGTATACGTGAAGTAGAGGATGAAAACAAGGGGGATGAGGATGAAGGAGAAGACAAAGATGATGAGGTTTGTAGATTTGAATTCATCCTTTGTGCTCTTTTATTAAAGGAATTAAAAGAGATAGTGTGACCGTGACTTCAGGAATGGGTTGCTGTTCTAGAGGATGGAGATGAAGACGATGTTTATGTTTCAGACTCTGATGAATCACTTGGAGACTGGGCAAACTTGGAAACGATGCGAACTTGCCATCCTATGTATTTTGCCAGGAGGATAGCCGAGGTTACTTGCAGCCACAGAAGTGATTTGTGATTTATGAGAAAGATTATAAAATCTTAATTTCTTTGTTTTAACATAGGTAGCGTCAAAGGATCCTTTAAATTGGATGGAGCAACCGTCTGCTGGCCTTGCTATCCAGGGGCTCTTGAGTCGTGTCTTTGTGAAAGATCACTCAGATATCTCTGATCGCAAGTCTACAAGTACTGACAAAAACAAGGAGGGAGAAAAATCCGAAAAGAAAATCGAAGACATTGGTACGCCAAGTGAGGATGAATCTGAGATATTGCAGCTTGAGAATTCGAGAAATGCGATATCTTATTACAAGCTGGAAATGATAAAAATCCAGCTCATCACAGCACAGGGGCATCAGGTTAATTATAAATCCCCTCCATCCTTTTTCCTTGTCTTATTTTGATAATTATGAGATCAAACAACACGAAATTTGTCATGTTCTGAGTGGCCTTCTCTCTTGTCTATAGTCTGTATTGTTTCAAACCTGTACTGTTGGTTTGTAAGTCGTAAATCTGGTAGCTCCCGTTTTTAAGTATCAATTCTTATCTACGCTCAAGCTTTTGCTCGGTTGTGTATTTTGCATTTGAACAGACTCAAGTGGAAGTGGAAGATGTCAGGAAAGCACAACCTGATGCTATTGCTCTTGCATCAGACGGTATTGTGAGTCGTCTAGAAGATGGCGATAAACTAACTGAAGCGCTCAAATCTCTGTGTTGGAGACAGAATGGGATTCATGCAGAGGTAAAAAAAAAGTAACTGGAATCTCGACAAGACGTTATTTAGTTTCAGGACTATGTTGCCATAATCATACATTTCTATATTATGTTGATAATGTAGGAAGTGAAGCTCATCGGTATAGATTCACTTGGTTTCGACCTCAGGCTTTGCTCCGGAATGCAAATTGAGACATTACGGTTCGCATTCTCGACAAGGGTAAGTCGGCATTCCGTTTCTATTTTCTTAAACTCTGTTTAGTCATCGAACATTAGATTATGACAAGACTAAAGCAGGCTTGTAAGTTGACATAACAATGCCACTAAGATTAATGCGTCTTGAGAACTCTGTATTGCAGGCAACATCAGTACACACTGCTGAGGGACAGTTGAGAGAATTATTATTCGCTTCGACACCTCTCAAGCCGCAGAAACCAAAGCAAACGAGTCAAAAAGAATCTTGGTGATGTACTTAAATCTTAGGACACAACAAGAAACAAATTAAACCGCAACATTTGCATATCAACAGAGTCAGCCTCACGAGTTAACCATGAAGTAAACGGTAAGGACCGTTGCTGCGCTCGACAAGAAAATTTCAATGTTGGCTTTTTTGAAGATTGGTAGATAAAGTCTCAATCTCCTGTTGTTTGATATTTTCAATTGATTCTGTACGATGTACCTTTGTGTGTGGTTCAAGGCAATGGTTTACTCTCCACGATCGAGAATATTTTAACCCATTTATACACACATGATCTTTTGCGCTCTAGTTTTGGATTAGGTGCCACTTGTTACAGCTTGGGATACACGTCAAGCAAAACAGTCAACTCATTAACTTACTAAAGATAATAACAGAGAAAGTCAACAAGTTTTACTTTAAAGCTTACAGCAGTTTCACATCATCCTGACAGATCAAATTAGAGAAGAAGAAAATGGGGAAATGGTCGGAGATGCCATCAGAGATCCTCCACTCGATCTCCCTGAGAATCGACAATCCCTTTGATCTGATCCACTTTCGGTCAGTATGTTCCTTTTGGCGTTCCTCTAGTCTCCTCAGATTTCGACGGACTACATCACTTAGATGTCCCCTTCCCCTAGATTCGGGTGGTCTCGGTGATGATTGCCATATCTTGCGCAGCCGCGTTTACCTCCTCAAGTCTTCTAATGGCGACTGTCCTCGATATTGGTAACTAAAAGAAAAACAAAAGTGTTTCTTTTTGAATTGATTTCTGAATCTTGATAATACTTAGATAAGGAATTTAATCCTGACAGGTTGTTTAAGCTACGAGAGAAAGAGAATGGAGATATTGTTCTACATAGTTTGTTCGAGAGGAGAAACTCAACTGAGAATCAACATCGGCCGCATCCAACTTGTCCGCATCCAACTTTTTCACTTGACTTGCTCAGTTGTCAGGTCTTGGAGCTAGCTCAAGAACACGTGGCTTATCACAGCGAATGGTCCGAACTTTTCCAATGGTCGGGGAAAGTTGAAGAACACATTGGTTTTATGAGTTTAGACGCAGAGAACAACGATGTTATGGTTCTAGGGAATTTTACATTCAGGGGTCCTGCCATGTATAGGTCAATCGATGGGAGTTGGACTGAGCTCGAGATACCACCTGAAACATATCTTGAAGGAATAGTTTCATACAAAAGTAAGTTTTACGCCATAGATCGCACCCGAAGAACAATAGTGGTAGAGCCAACTCTAGAAGTGAAGACGTTTCAGCGGTCCAGACCCTGTGATAAGACAAGGAGACGTTGGGTAAGGAGACTAACACTTTTCAATCCTTGTTTGGATTTATGTTTACTTGGGACAATTAAGTTACTAAATCGAGTTTCTAAGGTTTTTAAAAAAACGTTCTCGTGATCATCATTCGTAAGTTTTGAGTTGCGTTACATGAAATTATCACCATTCGACGCTTAAATATTCTTCTGTTTTCATACGTACGTCATATGTCTCCAACAGCTTCTAAACTCAGGGGACAAGGTCCTTCTCGTAGAGATGTGCACAGAGAGCCGATCCGATTTTTCCTCACCATATATCCGTGAGAAGAAGATATGGTTCGAAATTTCAGAATTAGACGAGGAGAGAAACGATTGGAATCAAGTGGAAGATGTGGATGGTCATGTGCTTTTCTTGGAGCGCTTTTGCTCCTTCTCTTGCTTGGCTACTGAGATTCAGGGGTTTAGAGCCAACTCTATTATCTTTATGGACCTGTGGGGAGGAAGTAATTCACTTAAACATGAAAGCATTTTCGTGAATGTATATGATGAGCAAGGCATTAGATCTTTAGAAGATATGCCGGAGTATGTTGAGCTGTTTCCATATCCCCCTGGTTGGGTAATCTCCAACGGAACGGATGATTATATTGATAGCGATTATGGAATCTTAATCACGCCTATCAGGACGATCTCTGAGTCATACATATCACGGTGATCAGAATCATTCCAAGTACTGTAATTAAGTTGGCAAATCACTCATAAAATATTCTCTGTAATTAAGGTTTTGATATCAGTCAGCTTTGTATATAAACATCACAAACGATAATGATAAACACGGCATTTGATATCTAATCTTATACATATCACATTCACAAACATGAATATCATTTAACATTTTTATGCATGCAGTAAAAAAAAATTCTTGTGTTACGTTGTAACAAAACGTTGGGTGCTAATTACGCTTTTTGATTGATATTTTATTTCATATTGTTATGGAAAAAGACGAGTTTTTAGTCCATGGAGCAAAAAGAATTCCATTGTAATCAGTACGTAATAGATCAGAGGATAAATTGAACTCCAAGAATAAGTGCATTAATAAGCGAACATGTCAGGAAAAACAGAAAGCGCGTGGGCTCACGCGCGAAATTATTTTCTCTCTTCCACAGCGACAAAAGCGAATCGTCTCTTCGATTTCGTGCTGCCTCTCCGGTGTCCGGCTCTGTCCGGCACCGTGAGAGGGCCTCTTTTTTCTGATTCTTTTGTCCCGTCTCGGTCTTCTCTACTTGTAGATCTGCTTGTCAGTGAGAGAGTCGTCTGGATCTGTCCTTGGTGGTTTCGGCGGAGATTCTTCGTGTGGTGGCAAGTGGTAGTTGGTTTTCGGTAGGAGGAGGTGCGGCGGTAGGTTTCCCCAGCGGATCTAGCTTGCTTGAGGACGGCAGCAGTTTTACCGGTGTATTTCTTCCGCCTCTTCGCGGAGGCTCCTCTTCCTCCTTTTAGCTTTCTGCGGCTGCGGTGTTTCTCCGGCAGATCTGAGAGGGGTTCTGGCGGATCTTCGTTCTGCAGCGACGGCTGTGGTGTTTTGGTCCTTTACCGGCCAGTTCGAGTTCTAGTTGGTGGTGCTTCTCTCTCCCCGGTGTTTGGCTCTTCTAAAGCGTGGTTTCCTGCCCTTTGCTGGTCGGTGGTGGTTGTGTGCTTTTGCGGGTCGTTGGGCGTGGTTTATGTGGTGGTTCGGCTTTGTTGCCCTACACCCGTAAGCCGTTGTTTCCTTTCCTTCTTTGGCCGGTTCTCCTCCTGCAAGTGTTATGGGTTTGGTCTTTACTCGTTTGTCCTCGAATTAGATTTAGTTCCGTTGTGTATGGTTTTGTTGGTGGTTGTTTAGATTAGGCTTTTGGGTATTGTTCTATTTTGCTTTCGGAGGAAGTAGTAAGGCTGCATTGCTGTGTTCCGGGTCTCTGGGCTAGCCGACTTCGGGGTGCGAACTTGGTAGAGTGAGCTTGTGAACTATGTTTTGCTAGAGTGTGTAGTCCTGTCCTAGTGCTGGTTCTTTGCTTGTGTTGATGGGCGTCGATCTTAGACATTGAGGGCGGTCTTTGTTTCGAGCTTCTTTTCACTTCTTAGA
>OVBI01002756.1:0-16996 GCA_900406495.1 Sisymbrium altissimum | reverse complement strand
ACAAATTATAAGGAGATATACTCCAAATATGGTGGGTGCTGCTACAAACTCTAAAATTTATTATGTCTGGACACATAAGAAAGAAATCAGGTTGATATAGTAAGAAGCATATGGATCACTGGATAAATGATATATAAAGGTACCAGAAAGATGTGAAAAGAAGTTCTCAAGAACAGCATTGTTCCTAAGCTGTTTATGGACTGAAAATAAAGCAGGTAGATATGGTATAGACTAAGTAATACTTGGTAAATAATTTATATAAGAACAATCTAAATCAGTCCATATAAATAAGTATGAATTCTTTGTGTATATACTAAAACAGTCCAAAGAAAGGTTAATTGGTTTCGATGATACAAGTTATCAATCGATCATTAGGTAGACTATGATCTACATATATGGAACTGCAATAAACTTGCAGAAATCATAGCCGCAGTGTATGTGGATGAGTTAAACATCCTTGGTACCTCTGGGAAAATCGCCCAAACAGTTGAGTATATGAAGAAAGAGTTTGAGATGAAAGACCTAGGTAAAACTAAGTTCTATTTGGGACTGCAGCTTGAGTACGTGAATAATGGAGTCCTTGTGCAACAAATGGCATATACTGAAAAGGTACTCAAGATATTCAATATGGACCAGGCTCACCCATTGACCAGCCCAATGATGGATGAGAAGCCTCGGAATGGACAGTGATCCATTCGGTCCAAAGAAGGACGATGAAGAAATTCTCGGTCCGGAAGTTCCATACCTCAGTGCCATAGGAGCATTAATGTATTTGGCTAGCCACACTAGACCAAATATTTGTTTTGTCGTGAATCTCCTATCCAGATTTAGTTCATGTCCAACTCAAAGGCACTGGAACGATATCAAGCATATCCTACGTTACCTACAAGGAACAAAGGATTTAGGCTTATTTTATACTAACCTTAACAAAGAAGGTTTAGTTAGTTTTTCTGATGCAGGTTATCTCTCTGACCCACATAATGCTAGATCGCAGACCGACTATGTATTTACATATGGTGGCACAGCAATCTCTTGGCGATCTATGAAACAAATAATCGCAGCCACTTCGTCCAATTTACGCGGAGATATTGGCAATTCATGAGGCCAGCCACAAATTTGTTTGGTTAAGGTTAATGACCCAACATATCCGATCAGATTGTGGTATGGTTGAAGACAAGGAACCAACCATTATGTACGAGGACAATGCGGCCTGCATTGCACAGCTCAAGGACGGCTACATCAAAGGCGACCGAACGAAGCACATTCTCCCAAAGTTCTTCTTCACGCATGAACTATAAAAGGATGGTCAAGTTCAAGTTCTGTAAGTCGGTCAAGTAAAAATTCAGCCGATCTATTCACTAAGGCATTACCGACTTCGACACTCAAGAAACTCATACATCAGATTGGAATGCGAAGATTTGGAGGTCTTCAGTGATGCTCAAATCAGGGGGAGTAATACGTGTTGTACTCTTTTTCCTTCACAATGGTTTTGTCCCACTGGATTTTCCTGGTAAGGTTTTATTGAGGCAACATCCCCAAGCGTATTACAAAGATCCTAGCATCTGACACGGTTATGTCATCCAAAGGGGAGTGTTATAAATCGATTAGTGATGTACTCCATAACCGGCCCAATATAACCAAGCCTAAGTCAGTCCATACTTAGAGTTTTCCTATTCCTTGTCGTCCAAGGTTTTCCTCGTCTTATTTATGTAATATTTCCTTTCTCCCTTCATGTAATTACAAAGCACTATATATATGGACCCTTAGTCATTCATTAATATACACATAAACATTCAGTTTCATAACATCTCTTATATATTATTTGAGAATCCTTTTAAAAAAATAACCTTACATTCATGTGTTATTAACATGTATGCCATCATGATGTGTCATCACCACAAGCATTCTTAGATTCATTTTAGAAATAGCCTCAAATTACTAGAATAATTACAAAATATGCCATTTATAATTTAATTAAAAAAATTAAATATTCTTATTGAATTAACCCTCACTATTATTAATTACTAATCTAAACCAAAAATCTCTCCTACTATTTTCTTATATGAAAGCCATAAAATTAGTAAATAATTTAATAACAAGGGTTTGATATTTAATTATATCAGATTAATTATTTTAAAGTCATTTAAATTTCTCCACTTTTTTAATTTTCTTCTGGAAGAAAAATTGAATTATCATATCAAACATATATTACAAAAAAAAACTAAATGTTTTCTCATATGCTATAATTTAAATTTTTAAAATGAATATAAATTGACAAAACTATTGAAAATCTACTTCATTTTTTTGTATGTGTAAAATATGGTTTAAAAATCCAATATAAAAAAATCAAAATGATCACCAATTACATGAGTAAAAAATCTCATTTTGTAGACATTCAAATTTAAAAATTTATATTCAGTTTAAATTTACTTTTTAATTGAAATATATAATTTTTACTGTATAAAATAAATTTATTAATATTTTAGTTGATCAAAATTTTATAAATAAAATATAAAACTATATCTAATATTATTTTAACTTTCTCATATAATTACCTCCATGCTTTCTCATATAAGAATTTATTGGGGTTTAATATAATTTTTCTACTTATAACAAAAAGAAAAAATGTATGATAGATTAGTAGTTTATTTATTTATCTATTTTATTATGGAAATCATATTTTATGTTGTTCATCGATAAAACATTTATACTTACTTTTGTATTATAATTCATTATAAATTTAGACCATATGTGAAAACTTGATGAAATATTATATATAAACAAATTATTATTAAATTAAACTCAAATTACATAAATTCACATATTCAGAAAATTATAATAAAAATATCTATATAAATTTATTTTATATTAAATTATATTTTTTTAATTTAACTTACAAACATAAAATTAAAATCTATACTAGATAATTTGTATTTTAATTATAAAAATATAAATAATAAAAAATTAAAATTTTCTGATCTATGATATAATTTTTAAATTAAATATTAAAATAATTGATAAATATTTTACCCTGTGTATTACATATTTATTAATATTAAAAACAGCATCCCTTTAGAGGTTTTGACTGTCCAGCCTCTACCGCTAATCTCTGCGTCAACTTCATACTAGGATACGTATAATCTTTATATTATTGGGTTGAGTCCTGTGCCTTTGACGACGTCGACAAGCGTAGTTTGTTTGTTAATTTGTCAATTTCTTTATATATAGTTTCATAGCTTTCGTGAAACAGGATCCCTTTTTATATGGAAAATCAAGAGGCTTTGACGGTAGAATTGGTTTGGAAAAGATCTAAAGGTTAATTAGGTTTTCTTGGGTTATTGTTGCAAAATTTTCATGAACAAGAAATCTCCAAAACAGAGGGGAAAAAACGGAATAAAAACCTTAGAAAATGTTTGAACGTCAAATGCTTCTCATGCTCCGATAAAAACGCCTGAAGTTTTCAACCTCAAGACAAATCCAAACTTTATCATGAAAGCTGAGAAGTTCTTAAATAGGATAATAACAAGATTCTGCAAGCATACATAAAAAGGGAAACCACACATTATATAACGCCCGACCGCCCCTACCGGTGAGTCACCCATCACTCAATCGGGCTCGTGGGCCCCACCCCTGTCCGACGGTCGGTACATTAACTGGGAGGTTCGAAAGTCATAAAATACTATCCCTGCAATCACCACATGACCGTTCCCCGTGTTTTGGCCTCACTCACACGGTACCGCGAATGACTTCCCGGTAGGTCACCTATCTTTTGACTATTGCAGCTCAAGCACGCTTAACCCTGGAGTTCTCTCTGGATGGGCAACCGAAAAGGTAAGTGCACTTTGGTGATATAGGTAGCCAAATCAATTCTTTTAATCTCTCCCACTTATGTTTCCATATATACCAGAAATCGGGATGTTACAATTCACCCCGCTCAAGAGCGCAACGTCCTCGTTGCGAACCCATACCTGTCCAGTCCCAGAACGCCTCTCAGGTCAGCACTGGGACGGCTAACCAGCTCTGATACAACTTATAACGCCCCTACCGGTGAGTCACCCATTCCTCAATCGGGCTCGTGGGCCCCACCCCTGTCCGACGGTCGGTGCATTAACTGGGAGGTTCGAAAGTCATGAAATACTGTCCCTGCAATCACCACATGACCGTTCCCCGTGTTTTGGCCTCACTCACACGGTACCGCCAATGACTTCCCGGTAGGTCACCCATCTTTTGACTACTGCAGCTCAAGCACACTTAACCCTGGAGTTCTCTCTGGATGGGCAACCGAAAAGGTGAGTGCACTTTGGTGACATATGTAGCCAAATCAATTCTTTTAATCTCTCCCACATATGTTTCCATATATACCAGAAATCAGGATGTTACACATTATTTAAGAGAGGCCTCAGAATAAGCTTTTAAGTAGGTTTCAAAGTTTGTAGAGGAAACCATAAACACATCAACGTCTGGCTGTTCTTGTAGCCTTAAAAAATCTCTCTCTCATTGAGTTTAACTCCTTTGTAGCTTCACCCACTGCCAATCGGTTCGTCGGAGATTCTTCAGAACACCAAACTCCCACCTCCAAAATCAGCGTCAAACATTCAGCAACAGGGAAACCAACTTTAAGACCATTTTCAAGAACCGAGTTATCTGCACTGTCCAACACTCGCTCTGGCAAGGCAGATTTGATGTAGTTGTGGAGAGTGAAGTTTCCCCCAAACAACTCATCCGTTGGTCGTTTTCTGGTGAACATTTCCAAAAGGAAAACCCCAAAGCTATAGACATCACCATTATTGATGGCTATCCTCCCATTCCATATTCTACACCATAATTCATACATAAACAAGATTGTAATGAAATAAAAATACACTAATTTTATTCACTAGTAAAGTAAATAATGTGTGAGACTTTTACCTGGTGCAGCGTAGCTGATGGTGTTGGGAATGTCATGAAATCAATTGTACTAACTCTTGTTAAAGTCGTAACGTTGAGGTTCGACAATTGTATAATATTAGGTGGTTATAATGTTTTGTTAAAAACCGCTTATAATCTATGGATTGAGAATTCATTGCTAATATTATATGATCTTACAGAGTCACACACCTAAGTAAATTAGATCATTGATACATTGAGTTTTATGTTAATTATTATTATATATATGTACATGGAATAAATGATAACATTAATAATAATCTCTAAATGTAAGAGATAATAATACGTACATATATATATTTGGGTTTGGCCCAATTAATAAACATAATTTAATTAGATGCGTGTGTTTATATAAAGTAAACGTAATGACGTTCAATGACAGACATAACAAAACACAGCTGCAGAAACTCATAAACCTTAGAGATAAATTATTTGTCTATTGTGAGATTTGATCTCTATGGCACTAACATACAGTTCCGATCTAGTTTGTGTGCGTGTGGATACCGGTAGAGGTACGACATCTGGAGTGTTTAATAACCTTGGTTTGTTTTACTATTTTATTCCGCTGTAAAATATTCAGATATTCTTGAAACCCTAGACCTAGATTTATTTCAGTAATAGCCTACTTGTTTAATGCTGAAATTAGATCTTAATTTGATAGAAACCCTAATTTGATTATGTCATAGGTTATTTCCTTAATATATATTTGTGAATTTTGAATATATGTGTTTTAGGAAAGGTAATATTCTGTATTAATAAATATATATAGGGAATTACCAATTCGTTTACCTAATCCTAGTTACGTGCGCATATTGTATGCATGCAATCCATGCAAATTCGATTAAAAACCCAGCACATATTATTTTAATACATAATTGTCATAATTGTCTGATTTCAAATTAAAATAATGTGCATGTGTTTAGTAATATAATATTTGTCTTGAATGATTTGGAATCACTTTGTGGATTTGCATTGTTATTTGATTTGTTTGATTGGTTCAAATAAATAAATAAAATAAAAGAGATATATTTATATAGATTTACCAAATATTTGAAATAAATAATGATTGATTTGATTAAATCAAAATCTTTGGAAGATAATGTTTTGTTTCAATATTTATTTAGTTCAATATTCTAATAAAATTAGAATTTAAAAATTAGATCTATCTATATATATAATTAATAATTTTAAATAGATTAAAATATTTAATTATTTATAATCCATTTAAATATATATATATATATAAGATATATATTAATTATATTTATTTTATATTAGATATAAACCTTATTATATTAAAGTTGAATCTTCAAAGTTAGTAATTAACAGAATGGTGACAAGTGGCAATTTGATTATCTAAGATCTTCACATGTGTCAAAATATAAAATTATAAAATTACTAATTTTAAAAATAAAAATCATAAAACAAAATTATAAACAAAATAGAATTAGTAATCAAAAAAGTAATTTCCTTTAAAAAAAAAAGATAATTATCAACAAAAAAGCTTTTTTTTAAAAAAAAATGTCTTATAAACAAAAAAGGATTAAAGTAAACAAGAAATGAAAAATTATAAAAAGAAATAATCGGAAAAGTAATTTATATTTTTTAAAAAAATTTATAAACAAAAAGAATTAAAGTAAACAAAAAATTAATTACATAAAAGTAAATTATAAACCAAAAATTATTAAAATAATGAAAATGTAATTTACCTTTTTAAAAAAATCAAAACTCCAAAAAATTAGAAATAATCACTTATATATAAAAATATGTACACTCTCATAATCTTTCGTACACACAATAATACAAACTTACAAAATATCAGGTATATTTTCTCATTCTCTTATTTATTTTAAAAATCTATTTCTTCTATTCTATTTTTTTATCTTAAATATTATGTTTGAATTAAATAACACATGTTTGAATAAGAAGAAGAGCATACCAAGTTAATACAAACATTAAATGGGGAGCAGAAGAAAGTGTACGAAGCTGTTATTGACTCGATTGACTATAAGAAAGGAAAACTGTTTTTCCTCAATGGACCAAAAGGAATAGGAAAAACATACGTATATAAGATAATCATCTCTATGTTAAGATCACAAGGAAAAATTATACTACCAGTGGCATCATCTGGAATAGCAGCTATACTTTTACCCAATGGTAGAACTGCACATTCGCGTTTCAAAATTCCAATAGAACTTCATCAAGACAGCATGTATAACATTAACCATGGTATCATGCTTTCAGATTTATTTGAAAAAACAGAACTCATCATTTGGGATACTAATATGTTATTTTCCAAAGAATAATATTTTAAATTAGAAAACACGAACCTATCACTTAGCTGAAGCCAATCAATCATTGATACCATTTGAGCCCAGACTCATGCTCGCGTCTGTTTTATTTTCGTTACTCTTTCTTTGTCTTACAAATGAGTTTTTCATCACCACCTTATTATTTGCTCATACTTAAACTGGACATAATCGAATGTCAAAAAAATTGAAAATTCAAGTTTGACATCAGGAATATGGAAGTAAACTTATCTTTTCATATGATGTGAAGATTGAATTTTGATCAAATAGATTCTAATTTCACAAGAAGTTGTAAAAAAAAACATTTATAGAAAAAAATTCAAAATTTTTAAAAGAAATTACAAATAATAACTTCAATTAAAAACCCGTGTAACGCACGGGTCCTAATCTAGTTTGAAATATAAATTAAAATTGGATTAAAATTAATTCCTCAATTAATATCAAGTATTTTGATGTCTCTCCAATCTTATCGACTATCAAGGCTTGTTTTATTGTATGATGGGCTTACTAAGTAAGGTGTCTGCAATTACATGAGTGAGGTAGATAGTAATGGTTACCATAAGAATTAAGATTGGTTTACTTGATTAAGCTATCAAAACGGTTTTGGGCTTAGAGGCATAGGTTAGATTTGACATAAGATGTCTTCTAACAACCAAGAATTATATTTGATATAATTAACAAGGTAGTGTTTACCTAAATAGCTGGATATTCGGGCGATGAGCCAAAGCTCACTCGGATCCTAGTGAAATATGGATCTTGGATCATTATATTCAATTTGAGGAAAAAGTTGTTTTGAATATAATGTGAGGTTTCTTAAGTGTTAAGATTCTCTTATTCCTGAACATCATATTAATATTTACTATTCTACCTTTCAAGAAATGTTAACTCCTCACAGCTCGTTTTCATTGTGATCCGTCCTTGAAAAGGAAAAATTGAATGGATCGAATTTCTTCGAATGGTATCGAAACTTGAGAATTGTTCTCAAACAGGAGAAAAAGGACTATGTCATAGAAAAGGTTCTTCCTGAAAAACCTAAGACCAATGTTCAGCATATAGAGAGGAATGCTTTTGATAAGCATGTCAGTGATAGGATTGATGTGTTATCTAATGTTGGCGACCACGAACTCAGACTTGCAGAAGTAATATGAGAACGTGGAATCACCTATTGAGATGATCACTAGCCTGAAAGGAATGTTTCAGGAGCAAGCACGAACTGAGAGATACCAAACGGTTAATGCTCTCAGTGAATGCAAGCTACCAAAAGATAGTCCAGTTAACTCGCATGTCATTAAGATGATGGGTTAGATTGATAACTTGGCAAAACTGGATTATCCTATTAGCCAAGAGTTGGCAACTGACCTTATTCTGCAGTCATTGCCGTCAAGCTTTGATCAATTTGTTATGAACTACAACATGAACAACTTAAGAAAACTTTGACGGAGTTGCATGGGATGCTTAAAACTGCTGAACCCAACATCAAGAAAGATGCCCCACATGTGCTTATGGTACAAAAGGGCAAAAAGTTTAAGAAACAAGGTAAGAACAAAGGAAATGAAAAGAAAAGCTGGATTGCGAATCCGAGCAAGTCTGGCCCTGCTCCTAAGTTCAAGCATGTTCGTTCTGATGTTGACAAGTGTCATTATTGTAATGGTACTGGGCATTGAAAAAGAAACTGCAAGAAATACTTGGAATATCTGAAAAAGAAGAAGACTTTCGAGACTTCATCTTCAGGTATTTATGTTATAGAAGTAAATGTTACTACTTCTGGTTTTACTTCTTGGGTATTGGATGCCGGTTGTGGTGCTCATATTTGTACAAATATGCAGGGCCTAAGCAACAGTAGAATTTTAGAGAAAGGATAAGTGGACCTGCGCATGGTAAATGGAGTAAGAGTTGCTGCATTAGCTGTAGGAACATTTCATTTGTCTTTGCCTTTGCCTTCAGGCATGGTTTTAGAACTTAAAAATTGCTACTATGTATTTGCTATAAGCAGAAATATTATTTCTATTCCTTGTTTGGATTTGGAAGGATTTCAGTTTTCGATTAAAAACAAGTGTTGTTTATTTGATCATTCTGATATCTTTTATGGTAGCGGTCTATTAGAGAATGGACTTTATATTCTAAACCAAAGTATGCATGTCTATAACATTTGTACCAAAAGATTCAAGTCAAATGACACGAATCAGACTTTTCTTTGGCATTGTCGTTTGGGCCACATAAATGAGAAGCGCATTCAAAAGCTTCAGAGTGATGGACTTTTGAGCTCATTTGATTATGAATCATTTGAAAAGTGTGAATCTTGTTTATTGGGAGAAATGACTAAGGCTCCTTTTAATGGACACAGTGAAAGAGCTAATGATTTGTTGAAATTCATACATACAGATGCATGTGGACCAATGAGTATAGATGCTAGAGGAAACTATCAGTACTTCATCACATTTACTGACGATTTCGGTAGATATGGTTATGTTTATCTAATGAAACATAAGTCTGAATATTTTGAAAAGTTCAAAGAATTTCAGAATGAAGTACAGAATCAGCTTGACAAGAAAATCAAAGCCCTTCGATCTAATCGATGTGGAGAATATTTGAGCCAAGCATTCAATGATCATCTAAGAGAGTGTGGAATCGTTTCACAACTCACTCCTCCAGGCACACCAAAATTGAATGGTGTATCCAAAAGGAGAAACCAAACATTATTAGATATGGTTCAATCTTTGATGAGTCATGTAGATCTTCCATTATCCTTTTGGGGATATGCTCTAGAAACGTTCACGTTTACACTAAACAGATGTCAATCAAAATCAGTTGAAAAGACGCTATATGAGATGTGGACCAGAAAAGTTCCAAGTTTGTCTTTTCTAAAAATTTGGGGTTGTGATGCTTATGTTAAAAGGATGTTTACAGATAAAATTGGACCCAAATCTGATAAATGCTACTTTGTTGGTTATCCTAAAGAAACCAAAAATTATTACTTTTGCAATCCTACCGAGAAAAAAGTGTTTGTTGCTCGTAATGATACTTTTCTAGAGAGAGAATTTCTTTCCAAGAAGAGCAGTGGGAGTAAAATATCTCTCGAAGAAGTTCGAGAATCGCAGGAGGATGTTCCTACTTCTGAAGAAGAACATCAGTTAGATCTACGAAGAGTCGTAGAAACGACACATGTGGAACCTGAGGTGCGTAGGTCTGTAAAGACATGTCACGAACCTGATAGATTTGGGGTATGGGTGACGGATCATCATGAACTATTGACTATAGAGAGTGATGAACCTACGTCCTTTGAGGAAGCAATGATGGGTCCTGACTCCGAAAAGTGGCTGAAAGCCGCAGAATCCGAAATGGACTCCATGTCAATAAACAAAGTATGGACTTTGGTTGATTTACCTGATGGTGTCAAAACCATTGAGTGTAAATGGGTTTTCAAGAAGAAAACAGACATGGATGGTAATATACAGATATACAAAGCTAGATTGGTGGCAAAAGGTTACAAGCAAATTCATGGTGTATACTATGATGAAACATATTCCCCAGTTGCAATGCTTAAGTCAATTCGGATTCTCCTAGCAACTGCTGCTTATTATGATTATGATATTTGGCAGATGGATGTGAAAACAACTTTCCTTAATGGAAATCTCGAAGAGGATGTGTATATGACACAAACCGAAGGTTTCACAGTCCCCGGAAGTGCTGGGAAAGTATGCAAACGTCAACGTTCCATTTATGGTTTGAAGGAAGTATCTCGGAGTTGGAATCTTCGTTTTGATGAGGCAATCAAAGAGTTTGATTTCATTACAAACGAAGAAGAACCATGCGTTTACAAGAAGACTGGTGGGAGTGCAGTTGTTTTCTTAGTGTTGTATGTAGATGACATACTTCTCATGGGGAATGATATTCGGATGCTTAATGAAAGACATGGGAGAAGCCGCGTACATTCTTGGAATAAGAATATATAGAGATATATTATATAAGCTTATTGGATTATGTCAAGATAATTATATAGATAAGGTTTTGCATAGGTTCCAAATGCATATTTTCAAGAAAGGCTTTATACCAATGTCCTATGGCATAACTCTTAGCAAGACTCAGTGTCCTTTGACACATGATGAGCGAGACCTCATGAGTAGAATCCCATATGCTTCTGTTATTAGTTCTATCATATATGCCATACTCTGTACTCGTTCAGATGGTTCATGTGCTTTGAGCATAACGAGTAGATACCAACCTGAATCAGGTAAGAGTCACTGGATAGTAGTCAAGAACATCCTTAACTATTTGAGAAATACTAAAGATAAGTTCTTGGTCTATAAGAGGATATGTAAAGATTAGCAAAGTCTTAATGGATGCAAATGTTGCGAATCCATTGACCAAGCTTCCTCCACAGCCCAATCATGAGAGTCATATTGCGGCTATTGACATTAAATTTCTTAAGATGTGATCTTATTTTTTTGTTATGATGTTCATGTTGAAATACATTTGATTATGTATTCAAATTAATGAAATTTTTTTCAGATTTATTTAATTATTGGATAATTAAATAAATGTTCAAAAATAATTTATATGATTCTTATAGGTCATCAAGTATGTGACTTGATCATGAAACCCTATTAGTAAAAGATGAAATAAATTATTGATGTCCCTAGTCAAGGTTATTAAAATGGGACATTAATAACTGAGAATGATTAGCATGTGAGGTGACTGATGGCTAAGTTTCATGAAGCCATTTAATATGTTGTATTAAAGTCAATCACATAGATTTGTGTTGGAGAACATAGTATCGGACTGACCCGCTATGAGAACTCTACGAGATTGTTATATGAGTGTCATAAGAGTTTCTCATTATGACTATAGAGTGTAATCCTTTGACCTAAGTTCGTCATGATTTCTTATTGATGGATTGGTTCACTTTAACATTGTCAAATGTCAGCCGTAACAGGTGATTATAAAGGCACTGATTGGGTGTTCTATAAAGTTTGTAAGAAACAGGGATGAAACAAGATGGAATTTGTCCTTCCTATATAACAGGAGATAAATATCTCTTGGCCTATCGAAGATTTGATATTGAAAAATGCATGGCCGTACTCAAACGAGGTGAATGTCAATCGTTTGTTTAATCAGTATAAATCAGAGTTCGATAAACATGATCTAGCTAAATAAGGATGACACAGTTTCTTGTCTTATGCTGAGATCGAGATATAAGAGACAAAGGGATTATAGGAATATGTGATTCCAGTACAAGTAGGAGATTGTTGGGAATGTCCTGAAATCAATTGTACTAATTCTTGTTAAAGTCGTAACGTCGAGGTTCGACAATCGTATAATATTAGGTGGTTATAATGTTTTGCTAGAAGCCACTTATAATCTATGGATTGAGAATTCATTGCTAATATTATATGATTATACAGGGTCACACACCTAAGCAAAGTAGATCATTGATACATTGGGTTTTATGTTAATTATTAGTTTATATATGTACATGGAATAAATGATAACATTAATAATAATCTCTTAATGTAAGAGATAATTGATAAACCTAATTTGATTAGGTGCATGTGTTTATATAAAGTGAACTTAATGACGTTCAATGACAGACATAACAAAACACAACTGCAAAAACTCATAAACCTTAGAGATAAATTGTTTGTCTATTGTGAGATTTGATCTCTACGGCAATAGCATCCCGTTCTGAACTAGTTTGTGTGTGTGTGGATACCGGTAGAGATACGATACTTGGAGTGCTTAATAACCTTGGTTTGTTTTACTTTTTTATTCTGCTGCAAAACATCCAAGTATTCTTGAAACCCTAGACCTAGATTTATTTCAGTATTTGCATGAGATTTTGGCATATGAATTAATAAGTTAATTTATAAATCATTTATAAACCGGTATGAATTCCTAAAGATGGTTCCTCTAACACCAGCTGAGCTTAGTTGGTTGAAGAAAGACTCGAACTTGAGGAGAAGACGAGCGAGACCAAAGTCGCTAAGCTGGGCAGTCAAGTCATCATCTAGGAGGAAGTTGCTTGGCTTAATATCACAATGAGCGATAGGTTCATAACAATGCACATGAAGATAGTCCAAAACAGAAGCCACGTCTATGGCAATGTTGAGCCTTTCAAGAAGTGTCAAGGCTCTTGGGGGCCTACGGATCTCTTCCACTTCCTCTCGGTGCAGCCACATATCAAGATNTCGGTGCAGCCACATATTAAGGTTTCCATTAGGCATGAACTCATAGATAAGAGCTCTGAACTCGTTTCCTTGAAAATCAATACTCGAACAAGCCGTCAATAGTTTCACAAGATTACGATGTCGTATGTCCTTGAGGGATTCACATTCTGCCATGAAACTCTTCATTGCTCCACGTCTCTGCATGTTTAGAACTTTCACAGCAACAACCTTGTTCTCTGCAGGGAGAAAGGCTTTAAACACCATACCAAAACTTCCGGACCCAATCATATTGGTCGAAGAGAAGCCATCAGTTGCATTTCGGATCTCTCCATAACTTATCTTCTCATGAAAGACCTCCAGTGTGGAAGGAGTTGGATTATTAGTCTGCAAATTCTTCTTTCTTTTTCTGAATTGACATAGAGAAACTGAAGCTACTAACAGCAGCAAAAACAAAGCAATGCCTATGACGACCCCGATCACAATTTTCTTTACAAGAGAAGAACGCTTTGATGGTGCTTCAGTGACGCATGGCTTTATTTTGAAATCCTTGATGCCTCCACAGAGATTTTTGTTTCCAAATATTGAAACTATAGAAGCATTCTGAAATTTTCCTTCGGTCGGCACACGTCCCTCAAAGTTGTTAAAAGAGAGATTGAGATACTCCAACAAAGAAAAGTTTGCAAGATAAGCAGGTATACTTCCAAAGAGATTATTGTTGGAGAAATCACCTTTTTTAAGACCCTTCAACCCTCTTATATCCGGAATGGCTCCATCAAAATAGTTTCCTTGCAGCAAAAGTGTTTCCATCGAGAGACAATTTCCCAGGGAGCGTGGAAGTTGTCCGGATAATTTATTATGCCCAACAGATAGTTTCACAAGATTTTCAAGGCCTCCAATGTTTTCTGGTAGAGAGCCAGTCAAGGAATTACCTGACATGTCAAGATTAAGAAGCGATTGAATTCGCATTATATCCAGAGGTATGGTCCCAACCAAATTATTAGATCCAATCTCTAATTCCCCTAGAAAAATACAGTTACTGAGACTCAGAGGAATGGTTCCTTGAAAGCTATTGTTGGACAAGTCTAGTACGTTCAACCGAGTGATGTTTCCTACAAATAGTGGTGTATCGCCAGATATACTATTGGAAAAGAGATAAAGTCTCTCCAATCGAAAGAGTTTACCCATAGAGGTCGGGAGTAGGCCTGTTAACTGATTTTCTGATAACGCAAGTTCTCCTAGGCTTATGAGATTCCCAATGTCGTGAGGAATGCTTCCAGAGATGAAATTTGTTTCAAGGTCTAAAACTCGGAGGCTTGTGGACAGATTTGTAATGGATTTAGGCAAGTGGCCACCGAGCCTATTTCCATCAACGTATAATGATTCCAATCGGGTGCAGTTAGTTAAAGCACTAAGAAAGTCAAGATCTCCAATCGAATGACTACTTCCCAAATCATTATTAGAAAAAGCCATTAATTTCAAATTCCGTAATTTTCCAAAGCTCGAAGGAATACCTCCTGTCAGGATGTTGCCATTGGTTGACAACAATTGAAGAGCTGAAATATTGGGAAATGTTGTTGGAATGGGTCCATTGAAATAATTCTCTTCCATGCCTACGTGTCGTAGGTTTGGTAACAGATTACCAAAATCAGGTCTCAGCCTCTCAGGGAACCCGAGAAATGATTAAAGCTAATGAATAACCTTTCAAGCAATGATAAATTGTATATTGCGGGAGGAAACACACCAGAGAACTTGTTCGCTGCTAACAGAAGGATGGCCATTTGAGTCAATCTAGCTACATCACCGGGAATTTCTCCTTCTAAATTGTTCTCCATGAAGCTAACTCTCACTAGTGATGTCAAGTTTCCTAGAGACGCAGGGAGCTTCCCTTTCAAGTTGTTTTTACCAAGATGCAAATACACAAGCTTCGTCAGTAACCCTAGCTCTGAAGGAACACCTTGTTCAAGATGATTTGAATATAAATAAAGGTAAAACAGTTCAGAGCAGTTAGATAGGCTGATTGGAATTCCTCCTCCCAGAGCATTATAGCTCATATCCAAGTATTCAAGTCTAAACAAGTTTCCCACCTCGTGAGGGATGGTACCACCAAAAGCGTTATCATTGAGATCAAGTGAATTGAGAAACGAAAGATTACCAATAGACCCCGTTCAACTGGAACCCTGTGAGGTTCACACCAGTAACTCTGTTGTGTTTGCGGCCGCATGTAACTCCATTCCAGTTGCAAAGAGGGAATGAGTTATTCCATGAGAACAAGACAACTTGTGTGTCTTTAGAAACTTGAGATTTGAACTCCAACAATGCTTGCCTATCAGTTTCATCGGTAAAACCATATGCTTCAAGTAACATGGGAGTTGTGAAAGAAAATAAAAGAAACAGTCTCATGCTTCTCATTTTTTTCTGGGTTAGAAGCTTTTCGTGCTTCTCATTTGTTGCAGTAGTGAATAATATGAAACGAAGTCCAAAATTCTTCTATCTTGTTGGCCCACAGCCACATGTAGAAATATCCTGTGGACTGAAAAACTTCTTGTCGGCTGAGTACACATTTTTCACCAGTCTTATGTCCTATTATTTTCCCAAATGATATGAATATTTGCTAGAGCATAGTAGCAACGACTATAATGGCATATCTAGAAGAAAAAAGACTCCAGAGAGATTTGATTCATACCGATTGATTAAAGAACCAAATTAGACCAAGTTTCGTGTTTTATTATTTTCAGTGCCTTTATTCACAAGAGCATAGTAACACTGACTATAATGGCATCTCTGGAAGAAACAAAGAGTCGAGAGTTTTGATTCAAACGAGTGTTTTTAAACAAGGATCAGACCCGCGGTCGGACCAGATTAAACCCTGAACTGGATTCGCTGAAAAAACCCCGAAAAAAAAAAAAGTTAAACTGATGAAAAAACAGTATCAACCCACCAAAAATTTGGAAACTGGCAAACAAATAAACCAGATAAAACTAGGTTTGTTTGCTAATAAGTAATAACATAAAACATTTAAAACACTAAAATATAATCCGTGTTTGCGTAAGAGCAATTCCATTTTTTGCACTTTTTATAATTTGGTTTGATTTGTTATTATTGATGTCATTATTAAATTTTATTAAATAGAATGATGATATAATATTAGTTGATTATAAATTTATTTAACAATTAGGATAGTACCTGCGCTTTTACGCAGGATTAATTATTATTTAAAAATTAAGCATTTAATTTTTAAATTATAATATCTATAAATTTTTATAATTTAACATATGGTTAAAAAATATAATTTTAATTTTTTTAGCTTTATCTTCAATTATTAAATGTTTTAATATTAGTGTCACACATTTTTCTTATTCTTTTTTTAATTTAGTCAAATGACAAAATATTATAAATATAAATTATGATTCTAAAATTATTTCTTAAAGTATAATGATTCTAAAATGTTTTAACAAAAAATATGATTCGTTAATTTTTGGCCAAAAATATAAATATAGAAATATATTTTTTATATATAAAAAATTATATTAGTTAATTTTATTTTTTATCCTTCATTTTAAAAAGGAAATTTCTTTGTTATTTTTATTAATAATAGAT
>OVBI01002755.1:0-10285 GCA_900406495.1 Sisymbrium altissimum | reverse complement strand
AAAAAAAAAAATCATTGCACAATTATTTTTGAATCTTTAGTTATGACTATTCTTTTTGTTTTGTTAAAATAATTCTAACAATTATTCATTCATGATTATAGAAGCAAGGCGAAGGATCTCTTCGTCTAGGAGGTATATTTGCAATTTATTACCAGATTCGATATTTTGTAGATATGCTACTTTGATATATCGACCAAATTCACCAAAAACTCCAATTTTTTTTTTTTCTTAAAATAAATTTCCTAAATGCTATGAAGAGTGCGCACCGGCTTGTAACGTTCGATGCTCGGAGACGTCACACAAGAAACCATGTCTGTTCTTTTGCAACTACTGTTGTAAGAAGTGCTTATGTGTCCCTTCTGGAACGTACGGACACAAGGAAGAATGTTCGTGTTACAATAATATGAAGACCAAAGAAGGTAAACCCAAGTGCCCCTGATTCAGCAGATAATGAAAAGAAAGAGACTATTTCCTTGTCTTGAAATCCAATGATCTATTAAAAGACTTTTCTTTTATTGAATTTATGTTCATTTTTTTTTCAGTTTTGTATCATGTTAATTTTAAATATATAACTGTGCGAAAGATTAAATCAATACATGGCTTGGTCAATTTTAAGAATTTTAAGACTTCCCAACATTGAATTTGATAACTGATTAATAAATAGAAAATTGCTGAGGGTAGTTTTTATGTTGAGAAATTGCAAAGCAGGGTACTAGAGCTGGGCATCCGGGTATCTATTTGGATTCGGTTCGAGGTCAATTTGGGTTCGGGTTTTGAAATACTGAAAATATGACCCCATTCGAATATTTCAAAATTTCGGTTCGGTTCGGTTCAGATGTAATCGGGTTTGGTTCGGGGATAGTAAAAAATTAAAAACTCGAATACACCCAAAATATTTTCAGTTCCGGTACTTATTCAAACTTTGGGTCCCGAAATACGTATTTTATACTAAAAAGTGCCTATGTTTATCAAACGTATACGGCTAAAATCCAACTTAAAAAGGTAAAATCGTAAATAATATTAAAAAAAATTAAAATAAAATTGTTCCTAAATATTTATGTTTTTAGGTATTTAAATTATTTTGTCTTAAAATATCTGATAACTTTAGTGTATAATTGTATATTTAGTATTTTGAATTATTTTAAACATTTATATAATTAATAATTTTAGAAAAATATTTATATTTCGGGTACTCGTTCGGTTGTCGGTTCGATCCGGATTCGGATTAGAGTTTTGAAATACCAAAATTCTAGACCCATTCAGGTATTTTATCGGTTCCGGGTTCGGTTCGGTTCGATTCTATTTTTTCGGATCGGGTTCGGATATTTTGCCTAGTCCTATAGGGTACCAATAATACATATTTTGCTGACAAATACAGTGTTGTATTATTCATAAGGAAATTATAATTTAAACCTTCAACTTTTTGCAATATTACATATTTACCATTCATTTCGGGTGAGAAAAGTATGATACGAAAGTTAATGTCTAATAATGTTAGCAGATTGATATAATTCAATACATTATTGTTAGCACATATCATATTGATATTTATCGCTATAACACATTTTAATTTCTCGAAACCAATAACATATTTATTATTACAGTATATTGTATATATGATACATTTTAACGGCTAATTGATGTTAATATAACTGTTGCTCTCACGTTATTAATATTAGTGGAATAACAACATATATGTTACCATCTAAATAATTATGTTGATTTTAAGTTTATGTTTAGGTTTATATTTAGAGGGTAGGATTTAGGGTTTAATGTTTAGAGTTTAATCTTTTGGGTCTAAGGTTTAGTGCTGAAGGGTTTAAGATTTAGAATTTAAGGTTTATGGTTTAGTTTAGGGTTTGGAGTTATTTTTTATTAACAACCAACTCAAATAACATAACTGTTGCTTTCGTGTTATTAGTATTAATAGGATAACAACATACTCCCTCCATTTTTTTTTAATCGACTTTTAAAAATTTTCACACATATTAAGAAATTTTCATAATACCTGTTATAACCTTAATTTATTATTATTTATTGCTTTCAAATCTGTATCATTCCTCAAACAATTTCACAAGAATCATTATATTTAGACTTTTGAGCTTCTCTTGACCAAGGGTAGAAAAAATCATTTATAGTATCCACTACCTAAAATTACGAGAATGACAACTATTTTAATACATAGAAAAAAGGCTAAAACGACATTTATATCAAAACAGAGGGAGTATAAGTTATTGGGTATTCTACTCATGTTATCCCTCTAATACATGTTATCGGGTATACATAATACATCTTAACACTCAAATCACACTAATATAACTGTTGTTTTCACCTTAACAATGTTATTCCATTAACGCGGACAGGAGTACAATTTCGGATACCATATTATCAATAATTAAGAGAAAAAAAAATTCAGGGGTATAATCGTAAAAAAAATTACATCCAATTTCATATTAATTCCCTTCCTCAAAGTTAACTGGTTAATTGTTATTCTCTAGCTAACTCACCTTTTTATGTTTCTAATTAGTAAAGTAGGATACTATATTTTTTAATTTGGAAAGAGGTAGAATATGGTATCTTCTCTCCAAACCTTCAAAATTACGGATATGCTCTTGGTATAAAATGTTGTGTTGAACCGACATAATGGGTTAACCGTTTCCATTATTAATTTAAAAAACAGTTAGTTGCCTTCCAACAAATCTAATTTAAGATCGTCATCATCAATTACACAATTCGAAAGACTAATCAAACCCAAAGCTATTCTTCAACTTTCCTTTTTGGTTCAAATACCTTGCTATCAAATAGGCACCCACCTCGTTATGGAAGAGCTCCACAGGGTAAATCGAGTAAAGCAGAAGGTGTAGGACCACTAAACCGGATTGAAAAAATACAATTAAATAAATAATACAAACGATAATGAAACAGTTATAAACAATTGCTATAGCAATAAATAATACAAACGATAATGAAACAGTTATAAACAATTGCTATAGCAATAAATAATAATAAATAATTACAGTGTAAAATGATAAACAACATCCGATTGTAAAGAAAATAATAAAAGCGAGATGATAACGAAACTTTTTAAGAAAACCTAAAATGTAGAGGTGAGATTTTCTTTTTTCTTAACTCAAATAAATTGCCCGTTAGTATGATGATACTGTACGATTTTCAAGTCTCAGGATACAACACGTTGGAGACCGATTCGTTCAACACTCGAATTCGGAATCCACAAACTTATATAACTACGATATATTCTCGGAATACTTACGCTAAAGACAGAAGGACGAGAGAGAGATGAGGATTTTGTATAGTGAATTAGTAGACAAAAAGAGAGAAGAAGGGTCGGTATTTATACCCGAAGAGACGAGAACTGCAGTCCGCAACAGGAGCTACACGTGCGCACATGACATCAGTTTCGGGAGGAGAAAATTCCTGCGCGAGACTCGGTCTCTTGACTCATTCAAATTTCCATCGGCGTGTAGAGAGAGAAACTGTGTGTCGTTTAAGAACGAACAGCTTGCCGTTTTTATAAATGCTTATTGTTTATGTAAGAAAATAAACAAAAAAATCGTACAGAAATTTGGGCCAAAAAGAATATCTAATTCCCCAGACCCAGACTCGGGCGGCAGCAGCGGTGGCGTGTGCATGGGTCTCCTCTATCTCATGCAGCTTTTGAATCTACACATGAATCTACACATGAGTTCTTCTCTATATAAACATATGAAATTTTCTCTCCATTTTTGATGTGGGATAAATTTTCTTTGCTTAAAAGTTTTAGGAGTTTTCTCTAAAGTCCACATTTATTTCCTTTTCACATGTGAAACAATTTTCGTATGGGCCTGGTAGCCCATTAAATTGATGCAATAGAAGGCACAGCTACAATGGTGAGGTAGAATGCTTACAAAATGGATTAAAAGCTATCTCAAACTCTGGCCATATCAACCCTAGAATTGCGGGGTGCACCAGAAAAAAGGAGCCATTACCGCAAAAAATTGTCATATGAAAAGGAAGGTAGGATACATGTTTCAGGAACTATAGGTATTGAATATATTAAATGCAAAATTTAGAATCAAATCAGATCTTAATTAAATTACTGTGAATTAGATAATTCATAATTGCAATGAAAGTTAAGGCTGATAATTGTCCGATTTCTATGGTTGTTGCAAAAATATAAAGTGATAACAACCTGTAAATCAAAATTCATGTTATAAGTGCTACTACATGCTTATGCGTTTGTTCTGCATGTTTGATTTTCTCTTTCCCTTGATCTCAATCTAACATTGTGTTATGCATTGTAGATTCATAAATAGCCCATACGTATATATTACCTGGTTCATTTGTGCAATTGCCGAGTCGATTTTTTACCGTCGACTTTTACCTAACAAGTGGATTACTTTTGAATATCTATTCATAGGCCCATGTGATTGCTTCTTTGGCCCGCTGCACGTAAGACCCGGTCCTGAGTACAAGCAGAGTAAACATGAATTTCTGACCCTCATTTTTATGAATAAAATTTCAACTCTAAAATTTCAAAAAATTTATATAGTCTAATGGTAAAATTAAGATAGTTATATCTTCTATTTGAGAATTTGCTATACGTTAGTCGGACAGTTGGTCTAGACCTAGTGAGTTACCAATTAATCAAAGATTAATCGGGGAGCAATTTTAGAATATTTTACATAAATATGTAACTAAATATTAAATTTGAAAATAAAATACAACAAAACACGCAGATATATATCGTAAACTGAGTAATTTTGAGTTATTTTACCCAAGTTCGATTCTATTCAGTGTCATCTAGTTAAATTTTTAAGTTTATCCTTTAATAAAGGACAAACCAGTATTTTCCTTTTCATCTTCTTCTCTAACCCTAATAACCTAAGGTCGCCTCTATTTTTTTAATAGTTATTTCACTATTCACCATCATTTTTTTGTTTAATCCTATCAAATTTTTATAAATCTAGGTAAAATAAAATTGTTTTTAACATATATTTAAACAAAAATGAATTTTGTTAAACAAACAATTTTTCACCAATTATGGTCAATTCGCGGTGGTGGTCCACCATTGAACGCTTAGTCGCCGACTAAACGAGCTGACCAATTTTTTAAACAGAGGTTATATCTTAAGAAGTCAAGAGTTCAATATTTTAAATGGTAAAATGACTCCTTTTTTTTCTTAACTTACAACCACCTAAAACTCATGACCGCCTATGTGCACATTGTTCCAACTCTACAAAACTAATTCATCTACTGCTTACAAAGAGGAACCATGAATTATGGACCTTCTTTGCAACTTGTCCTCTATATTTCTCACTTCACGAAATTAAACGCATAACATCCCGATTTCTGGTATATGGAAACTAATGTAGAAAGGTTAAAAGAATTGATTTGACTACTTATGTCACCAAAGTGCACTTATATATTCGGTTGCCCATCCAGAGAGAACTCCAGGGTTAAGCGTGCATGAGCTGCAGTACGCAAAGGATGGATGACCCACCGGGAAGTCATTCGTGGTACCGTGTGAGTGAGGCCAAAACACGGGGAACAGTCATGTGATGATTGCAATAATGACTTTCAAACCTCTCGGTTAACGCACCGACCATCGGACATGGGTGGGTCGGCCCATGGGCCTATTAAGAGGACATGGAGGCCCACTGGTAGGGGTGGTCGTGGGATTTATAAGGGGTATCAGAGCCGGTTTGCCATCTCAGTGCTGACCTGAGAAGCCCTGGGAGACGGTTCAAAATTGGTCTTAGTTCGCAACGAGGACGTTGCGCTCCTTGAATTGGGGTGAATTGTAACATCTCGATTTTTGATATATGAAATCTTATGTGGAAAGGTTAAAAGAATTGATTTGGCTACCTATGTCACCAAAGTGCACTTACCGTTTCGGTTGCCCATCCAGAGAGAACTCCAGGGTTAAGCGTGCATGAGCTGCAGTAGTCAAAGGATGGATGGCCTACCGAGAAGTCATTCGTGGTACCGTGTGAGTGAGGCCAAAACACGGGGAATGGTCATGTGGTGATTGCAGGGATATTATATCATGACTTTCGAACCTCTCGGTTAACGCACCAACCGTCGGACAGGGGTGGGTCGGCCCATGGGTCTAGTGAGAGGACATGGAGGCCCACTGGTAGGGGCGGTCGGGGCATTATTAATGGTATCAGAGCCGGTTTGCCATCTCAGTGCTGACCTGAGAGGCCCTGGGAGGTGGTTAAGAATTGGTCTTGGTTCGTAACGAGGACGTTGCGCTCTTTGAGTGGGGGGTGAATTGTAACATCCCGATTTTTGATATATGAAAACTTAAATGGAAAGGTTAAAAGAATTGATTTGGCTACCTATGTCACCAAAGTGCACTTACCTTTTTGGTTGTCCATCCAGAGAAAACGTCAGGGTTAAACGTGCATGAGTTGCAGTAGTCAAAGGATGGGTGACCTACCGGGAAGTTATTCACGGTACCGTGTGAGCGAGGCCAAAACACGGGAAATGGTCATGTGGTGATTGTAGAGATTTTATATCATGACTTTCGAACCTCTCCGTTAACGCACCGACCGTCGGACAGGGGTGGGTCGGTCCATGGGCCTAGTGAGAAGACATGAAGGTCCACTGGTAGAGGCGGTCGGGGCGTTATAGCTCAGTTGCGTCAAACTCCCTGAGCCACTCATGGCCGTCGAAGACAGGACACATTATGATAGTGAAGAGACAATTGCAGACCCGCCAACCAATGGGATTCATAGAAATTGACAATGCGGTATCAGATATTTTCTACAATGAGTATACAAATCACAGCCATCAACGTGCTCGTAAGTTGAAAGATCCACATTTGGATGAGAGGAAAAGGTTCCACTCGCGCTCATAACTCTTGTTGATGGTGTCCTAGTATATATTAACAAAACCCATAAACTCAGTCCTGCATATATGAAAATGCTATGCAGTATATAGTACTTATGACCGTTTGTGGGGTAGAAAATCTTTATATAAAATTATATCCTGGTTTGGGCTGCACCAGCGGAGTCCTGCAAACCCAAATTCAGTTTCAGAACTCAGTGACCGGTTTAAACAGCAAACAAGCGTCTGCTATGGTTTTTCCTTAGCCCTTCTCCTAGTGGCTTGCTGAAGAAAATGCCTGAGCCATATAAATTGAGTAAACTCCTCGAGGATCCTTTCGCATGTTTGAGTGCAATTACTTTTCTGCATCTTCAACAGATTCTAAAAGTGGAAGCGATCCAAATGTAAGGAGTTATTTAACTTTGATATGACTGTAAATACATTTTAGCATGTACACATGGTGTAATGCTAGTGATTGACACTTGTTATGTGAATAGTTGGGTGTGAAATTCAGTGTTGGATAGAGCTGGACATTTACGCACCCATTCGGATTTGGTTCAGGATCAATTGGGGTTCAGATTTTGAAATACCAAAAAATTATCCTACTCGGATATTTCAAAACTTTGGTTCACTCTCAGTTCGATTTGGATTTAATTATATTGAAAATCTGTTTAAACCTGAAATACTTTAGGTTTTAGTTCTTATTCAAGTTTTGGAACCCGAAGTACCTGTTTCATGCTAACAATTACCTATTTTGATCTAAGAAAAAGAAGCAAAAGAAGTAATTGGACAAACTTGAAATTGAAATAAGTAATTGAAAAAACCTGAAATTGAAAGTAAAAATAGTTGATCAAACATGAGCACTTAGCTATGTTTGGTATTCCTTGCAGATTTCCAAATGCTTCTTGAGGTTTGAAGTTCCTAATTTTGTTGCACACATTAATGACTTTTGACAATAGTGACGAAAATGCTTGTCATCATTCATCTTTCTCTTAGTGTAATGCTTTCACAAACCAAATTTAGGAAGATGTATTCAATTAATAATTTAAAGAGTTTTAAGGTGATTAATATTAAAATATTAAATTTATTGTTTTTCAATAATGAATTTCAAAATATGTTTTAAAAATTTGCCATCACTTTTTTGCCTTGTACGAATAGTAACCAAACAGTAACTAATACGACGACGTTTCGGCAAAACAAAAAAAAATCGTAGTAACATCCACGTACGTACGGCCCACATATCTCTCTCTATTCATCCTTTCCTCCCTCTTCAGGCATCTGCCGTTGCTGGAACTCTTCTTCTTCACCATCGTACGCAAATGATCTTCATCTGTGTAACTGTTTCTAAATCACTAACATTTACTGCTTTAATTCCCACTATGTATATTTAATTTACCCTCTCCCTATCTTTTTGAAATTAATCGCAAACTACCCCTATAAATATAGATCATCCCACACCATATTATCTCACCAATCCTTCATCTTTAGCTTCATCTTGATTCTTGCTTCTTCGTCATCTTCCAGGCTTTTTCCCATCTAGAGAGAGAGAGAGAGAAACAAAGTTGGAGGGGTCGTCTCGTCTCTGTGGGATAGAGATAGTTTTGGATTTTAACAATGGAGAAGGAGCGTCTAAGGAAAATAACAATAGATTAAATTTTTACAGAAGGGAGTGTCAGAGAGCGAGAGAGAGAAACAAAAAAAATAATAATAATGGAAGAGACAACGAAGAAGAAGAAGATCTTTCATAACGAAGATTCCAAAACGAAGGAGCGTCATATGGTTACTTGGTCACAAAGGTCTCTCTCTACTATATATATAATATTAATATTGACGAATCTCTGTTTGATTGGTCTGTCCGTCTGTGTAATCGAATAGTCCATCCCTAGTTTGAATAATTGAATCACGTGTGGAATTAGATTTCCGACAGATTGAGAAGTAATCATATGACAACATCACCTCACTGTCTTTTTTATTTTTTTAATTATTTTTCTTTATTTAAATTATTCTGTGAACTCGTTAACCTATTATTTAAATTATACTCTTACAGTATCCCTCTACTCTACCAAGATCAAAGAAACATGAGTTACGAGAATACAAATTCCGCTATCTTCTTGATTCTCTTGAAGGTGCTACTTTTGCTGATCCTTTATTCTGAAGATGTCGCGGCTTGTGAAAGGGATTGTGGAGGTGTCTGGATACGATACCCTTTTGGAATCGGAGAGAATTGCTACATGGACAAGTCTTACGAAATCCAATGTAATACCACTTCTTCCGGAATGCAGGTCCCTTTACTCTCTGTAGACGGCGCAAAAAGAGAAGTTTTGGATATCTATCCTCCGTATGCATTTTCGTCATTTAATTCAGTTTATATTATGACATTTGGCACAGTTCGTGTTAAAATGCCGATAACATCAGCCGGATGTGTCAGCGGTGGAAAAGAGATTGGAGAATCAATAATGAATATCACGGGCAGCCCTTTTTTCATTGACTACGAAAAGAACAGCCTCATAGCGGTTGGTTACAACGCCAAAGTTTCGTTGACGCATATAGAGCCGAACATGGGATGCAATTTGACTCGCAAAGACCAGCCTATCAATAGCGAAGACCAGCCTAGCAATAGCATCCCTTTTCTAGATAGAAAGGGGTGCTCGCGCAACCGTCTGTCATATAATAACATGGATTGTAAAGAACACAAACAAGACGCAATTCAATGCGATGGTAACGGATGTTGTAAGGTTGAACTAAGCGAGCCTCAACAAGCTATTGGTATCAGAATAGAGAACAACAACGGAAACTCAACAACAAAAAGCGAAGAAAATTGTAGAGTCGCCTTCTTGACAGATGAAGTGTACACTTCGACAAATGCGACAAAACCGCGAAAGTTCTTTGCTAAGAGATATGCTCCGGTTACTCTAGGGTGGGTAATACAGACGAAGAACCATTCGTTCCTGAGCTCCTTGTCCTGTGACAACAGAGTAGTGGACGACAATACGACTACCTTGGTTGGACCCGAAAAGAAGTGTATCTGCGAAAAAAGCACCATTGCTGACATTGCTTATGCACATTGTGTTTGCAAAGATAGTTACACAGGAAACGCATATGAACCGGACGGATGCAAGGGTCAGTATATGTTTCTTCCTTATTCTCTCCTTTTTTCCTTGTTGTTGTTGTGCGTGTGTCTGTGTGTGCAAGCGCATAGCTTTGAGCTTTACAAATCGATTTCAAGAGTTAAAATTTTCATGATCTTTGAAAATCCAGACTATGATGAATGCGAGAACCAATTCATCAACGATTGTGGAAGATTAGACATTTGTGTGAATACTCAAGGAGGCCATAAGTGCGTGGGCAATAAGAAAAAAGTAGCACTCATAGGTAAAATCAGTGAGTTTCTTCCTCTAAGTTCGTTCCTTCGCTGAATCTGAAGCTTATATAAGCAATCATATTCTTGTGCCGT
>OVBI01002754.1:0-17013 GCA_900406495.1 Sisymbrium altissimum | reverse complement strand
TATATCTATTATTCGGTTACTTGAGTAAACAATATTTACTTTATATGTCGACTCATAAAAAAGAGTCAGTCCTCCACTTGTTCCCCGAGGCTCTACCATATGTAAATGGGAGTATCCGAAGTGTAATTTAAAATTTTCCACAAACTGAATTTGTTGTTTGGTTTCCGATTAAAATAAAAACTCTGGCCTATTTTTAAATAATATTTCTCGTAAATAACTTATAGTTCATCTACTCCGTAGACCTTAACAATTCTAACTTAATATCCACATTGCTTATAAAATAAAATAAATAGCCAAAAATAATATAAAATCACTGAAGATATGAGAAAAAATCACATCTTGATGAGATACAGAACCAAATTTATTAACAAAATATATTTTAATATTTAAATCACCGATATTTGCTATGTCTTTCTTCGTATTTTTCTCTTTATTATCCTGCCATACTCCTTCGTAATTGTAAAAAAAAAAAAAAAATTGTGACAAGCCTACAAATCCCAAAATATTGTATATACATAAATGACCCAGGGAAACATAATAAATTAAATAACATTGTTCTTCCTTCTTCCCGAGAAACTTAAACTCTATGTAATCCTGCTTGTATTTGATAACTCTGACTTTCGAACTATACACCTTAGTAGTATATGTCAATCCTTTAAAGGGAATACAAACTTGTTTAGCCATCAAACTTCCCTGTTTTTTATACCACCAATATTTAAAAGTCTGAATCCATACGACACCGTAAACAAATTTTTTTTTATTAATACTTTGATGACATCTGTTACAAACAGCGTAAGCTGTCATCTTTTTATTACGCCAAAATTTTAAACAACCAAAAACAAATGAAAACAGAGATACCTGAGAAGAGATATAAATCACATATTCCAGATTCTGTTCTAATCCAAGTACGGATTGTATTATTGCTTTGAAAGGGAGCATATCCAAAAAGAACGAAAAACCATTAACTAACTTCCAACCAGAAACCACAACCCTCATTCAGTTTGTACCTTGTTTTGAGATCCCTTCTTTAAATCTGTATCTTCCTGAGTATCCACCACCTGCCTGTTGTCCCCAGTTTTAAATATGGGCCTGGAAACCATTCTTTTCCGAGGAGATATGAGTGCATGTACAATGCGTTTCTTTGAATTACCCCCAACCATTGAAATCCCCATTCTACCTTTCTTCTTTAATCCATTCGTCTCTAGAGTTTTGTTTCACTTCTCCTTCTGATCCCCACCTTCTTTCATCTGTCTTGATTAAAGTTCTACCGCGACCAACGAATTCTGGTCCTCTGATGACTCGTTAGGAGGTTGATGGTCCCACAAATCCTTTGCTTTTTCTCCATCAGTGTGAATCATCTCTTCATCCTTTTCCTCTAATAGTAAATCTGTTTCCATTGCTTCTTGAAGCTCCTCCTTATCAGACTTTTCTACTTTGAAACCCTCCTCCACACTTATGCTCTGATCCTCGAATTTTAACTCTTTGCGCGCCTTGGACTCTGATCTCTCCATGGTTTCCTTCTCTTTGATGGTCTTGTTATGGAAAGCTTCTAGCATTTTAGCCTCATGTTCTGATAAATGGCTTCCTTCACCTTTATAGTGTAACTCACTTATCCCTCATGTAGACATAACGTATTTTTTGTGATGATGCTCTTTAGAGTAATAAGATCTCGAATACCTTAAGTTGTGATATGAGGCTTCCCCATGCTCATGGTAATGCCTTGACCGTCGATCCCTGTGGTCATTGCCCGGTCTTGTTTGACGGTGGTGATCTCTGCTGACCCCTCTTTCTTGATAACCGGCACTTTCTTTTTGAATTGTAGTCCCTTTGTCTTCTGTCCTTTCCTTTGACTGGAGTGCCGCCCCTTTGTAGCTCAGCATTTTTGTACCTTGCTCTGAGTTATCTGATCCTGCTTAAGCCCCCGATCCTCCCTCTACCCAGTTACTTTGTGTGTGAATCATAATCTAATTACAATAATTTTTGACTAAAATTTACATATTTTATATTTTTATTTTTATCAAATAAAACACACAAAAACGATAAACAAACTAAAAAATATGGTTCACTGACGAGTTAAAATTAGATAAAAATCTATGATATATCTATATTGAAAATAAAATTGTTACAGCTTAATGATATTTTTTCAATTTCATTAAGACAAAAGAAAAAATTATGATTTTAACAAAAAAATATCCCAGGTAAAAATCTACTATGAAGAAGCAAATTTACAAGATAAAAGAAAACAACAACAAATTGACAAGACAAAAATGTACTCAAAGATACAACCATGGGGAATCTGGGGATATTAATAACAACATGAAACTTAAAATGTATGAAATGGTAAAGAAAGGTTGGTGTAGAAAACACTATGAATACATTCTCTCTGTAGGACTAAAAAGAAAACAGAAAAAAAAATCAATAAAAGAAAAATAAACAATCAAGTAAATATAAGAAATTATAAAATTGGTCAAATTATCTAAGACCAAACTGAAACTGAGTTAGAAGCCCCAGTTACAAATATCAAAAATTATATTTCTTCTGTTTTATATTATTTGTCATTTTAAAGTTGCACATATTAATAAAATATTAATTTTTTATATTTTTTAATATAAAACATCATTAATTATCTATTTATACAGAATTCAACCATGAACAAAAGAACTGCAGAAAAAAAATATTATAAATAAAAAAAACTAATAATTTTGCATTAAAATTAAAAATGATAACCAATTTAAAACAAACAAAAAATCTATAAAAAGACAACTAATATGAAAGAAAAAAGGTAAAAAATGGTAAAAGAAATACTTTTGGGGAATTAACCAATAAAGAAATAAATAGAAAAACTTTTTTTCAACAAATACATTTGAACAAAAACAACTACAAATGCTCTTTAACCCAGTTTGGTGGTACCGAATTAGTATGAAAATTTTCTAAAGTGAGACATTTAACATTATGCATTGTAAAAACCAGTCAATCATCAGGCTTAGACACTATATTAACTAAGTAAAAATAATCTATAGCAAAAACTACTTGCTAATGTTGAAAATACTTCATATACTCTTTTTTTTTTTTGAACAGCAGATTATATTAAGAGGAAAAAGGTTCGGTCCAAATCAATGGCCCCTTACAGAATTAAGAAAGGCCCGAAGGGCGTTTTTTGCAAGATTGTCGGCGGTGGAAATTTCCGACCGACTGAGGAAATTGAAGGAGATAGAAGTGAAAGATAAAGCGAGAGAGTTGATGTCGTAGAGTAAGCCGAAGATCTCCTTGACCTGCTCCCGCGAATTGATGGCTCGGATTAAAGATTGAGCGTCAGAGTTTAGGTGGATTATAGAGATACCTAGCTCTTTGGCGTGTCGAAGGGCTGAGAGGATAGCCATTGCTTCCGCCATGATCGGTGAGAAAACGTATAGTAGGTGGTGCTCATCCCTGCAGGTCCAGCCTAGTCCAGCGTGGTGGGAAGTCAGGTCCCAAGCTGCACAGTATTGTAGATAATCGTGCCTGTTTGAGTCCCCGAGTTCAGGCGACCGTCTCTGTGGTTGGTTGCCAAGGTAGGTTTCAAAGTTGTTTGTGCTTCACACCACTCCCTTGCGTTTGTTAACGCTTTGTTTATTACCTCTTCCCCTGAATAAGATTTTTGCTTGAATAGGACCGCGTTTCTGGCTAGCCAAATGGTCCAACAAAGCCATGGAAAGATGAGAGTGTTGACAATGCCTGTAAGGGGTAGGTATGTCCATCGTTTAGCCTGTTCGAGTGCCATTCTGAAGTCAGTGACCGTTGTTGGTTTAAATTCCATGGCTATAGGGATCGAGCTCCAGACTTGTTGAGCGAAAGTACAGTGGAGGAATAGGTGCTCCATGGTCTCTAAGTCTCCACAATGGGGGCAGCAAGAGAACTCCAGGAGGCCCCGATGTAAGAGATTATCTCCTGTTGGAATAGCATTCTGAATAATCTGCCATAGGAATAGTTTTAGTTTAGGAGAATATGGTCCTGACCAAACATCTGTTAGCCAGGAGAATTCAGGTTGCTGGCTCCCGGTGGGGCAGGGCCGTGGGGGTGGTCTGGTGAGGATGTTGTATCCCGACTTTGCTGAGTAGATACCAGAGACATTTGGGAGCCAGGCTTCATAATCTGGGGCATCCGTACCGCTTGCTCTAAGGCACGGAATCTGGGTTGCATATGCAGGTAAAGTATCTAAAACTGTCTGTTTGATCCAGTTGCCTTCTTCATCAATGAGGTCAGAGACTTTGAGATCTTTAGATGATAGGGGGTGGGCCCATAGGACGTATTGGTTCCTCTAGAGATAGCAAAGGGTCGTTCCAAAGGCTGGTGTTTTTCCCATTGCCGATGATTTTGCCTAGTTGGGATTTGATGAGATCTCGTCCCACCAGGATACCCTGCCAGCCGTGGGATCCATTGGAGGATGAGGGGACTTCCATTAAGTTAGAGTCATTGCAATACTTCCCCAATAAGACTTTAGCCACTAGGCTCATTGGCTCTTTGAGTAGTTTCCAGCTGAGTTTCGCTAGGAGACTATCGTTGAAATTTTGAATTTCCTTTATTCCAAGCCCCACCCCCCTGCACGTTTCGGTTTGCCTAGTTTGTTCCAGGCTACCCAGCAAGTTTTCCTCTTATTTGGTTCAGAGTCCCACCAGAAACGAGTAATGGCCGACTAAATTCGCTTGCATAGGCTCAAGGGTAGCTTGAAATTTGACATAGAGTATGTAGGGATAGCTGAGAGGACCACTTTAATAAAGGTTAGCTTACCAGCTTTTGAGAGCTTTTTAGATGACCAGCTAGCAGCTTTAAGTCTTATCCGTTCCACTAGATTAGTGAACAGATCTTTCTTTCTTCGACCAAAATGCTCAGGGAGTCCCAAATATTTACCTTGTCCTCCTTCCTGCGTTATACCGAGACATTGTTTGACTCTAGATCTGATGTCCTCCGGGGTTTTCTTCGAATAAGAAATAGATGATTTCTGAGTATTGATAGCTTGCCCTGATGCTTTCTCGTATTTCCTCAGAATAAACATGAGAGTCTCACAATTTCTGATGCTTGTTTTGCAGAAGAATAGGGTGTCAACCACAAAAAGTAAGTGGTTGACCCGCGGGCTTCGCATGGAGACACGGACTCCAGGTAGCGATCCATTCTCTTGAGCTCTTTTGCAAAGTCCCGAAAGAACGTCTCCACATATAATAAAGATATAGGGCGAAAGTGGGTCGCCTTGTCGGATTCCTCTTTGAGCTTGAAGACGCCCTTGAGCACTACCATTAATCAAGTAGGAATAATGGACTGTGGAGATGCATTGTAGAAGTATGTCTACAAATCGTGGGTGAAAGCCGAATTGTCTAAGGACACTTTCAATGAATTTCCACTCTAGTCTATCATAGGCTTTACTCATGTCGGTTTTAACTAACATTAAGCAGTGTTTTGTTGCCTCAGATGTCTTCAGGAAGTGTAGAGTTTCATGAGAGATCAAAACATTATCCGAGATTGATCTACCTGCCATGAACGCCGATTGGTTTTCAGATATGAGAGCCGGCAGAACAGGTTTGAGTCTTCTTGCTAAAATCTTTGAAATGATTTTGTAATACACGTTGCATAGAGCTATGGGTCGATAGTCTGAGACTGCTTTAGGGCTCTTGTGTTTAGGGATCAAGCGAACATGAGTGTAGTTAATGGATCTCGGAATTTGACCAGCTCTAACGATTTCTGCGATCTCAGCTGCAATCGTGTGCCCAATGTTTTCCCAGTTTTTCTGAAAGAAAGATGCAGAGAAGCCGTCCGGGCCTGGGGCCTTGTCAGGATGAATGGCAAAAAGGGTTCTTTAACTTCTCTTGCCGTAGGTATGACAACTAGGGCATCATTGTCCTTTGGAGAGACCAGTTGTTGAAGCGCTTGAGCGACCCAGGAAGTGAAGTCTGAGGTTTCCGCAGTAAAGAGGTTTTGGTAGTAGTCATTAATCACTTTTGCTATATCTTCCTCCTCGTAGACTGGTTCCCCGTGGTTGTTCTCAATGACAGAAAATTTATTTGTTGCATATCTGCCTCTTGTAGAGGCGTGGAAGAAGCCTGAATTCCTGTCTCCTAGGGTGAGCCACAAGACCCGGCTGCGTTGTTGCCAATAAGCCTCCTCTTTTGGGTACGATTCTTTCAGTTTTTGATTTATCTCTTGAATTGATTCTGTTGTAGACGAAGGATTTGACATTGCAGTCTCCAATTTCCTTTTGAGGTCAGCTATTTCTGCTGTGCTATTACGGTGGAATTCTTTATTCCAGAGGGAGATTGCTGTCCTGCATTTACCAATACGTTGCTCGACCGTACTATGCTGGTTCTCATTCCAGGTGTCATTAACTAGGTTGGTGATTTGGGGGTTGAACCTCAATTGCCTATCATAGCGAAAAATACTCCTTTTCTTTTTCTTTGATGTGTCCAGGCAAGTCAAGAAAGGCCTCTGATCGGATCCCTCAAAGGAGAGCTGGCTGCAGTGGCTTGACGGGAATTTCTCTGTCCATTCTCCATTTGCAAGAGAGCGATCCAGCCGGCAGTGAACAACTTGGTCCTGGCGTACACCTCTCCAGGAAAGGGAATTCCCCGAATGTCTGATATCATATAAGTCGTTGGCCGCTTGGAAAGTCCTGAAATCCCCGAAAGAGCCCTCAGCTCTAGTTCTTCCTCCGGTCTTCTTATGGGCTTCAGAGATATCATTAAAATCCCCTGTGAGGAGCCAAGGGGTTTCAAAGGATTGTGCAAATAAAGTAAGTTCCTGCCAAAGCGCTTTCCGTTTTGGTTGCTCAGGTTCACTATAGATGAAAGTAGTTGTAAATGTTTGGCCTTTGAAGCTGATGGTGGCGTTAATATAATTCTTGCAGCTTGAGATGACCGTGAGGGTGATGTTCTCTCTCCAAAGGAGGATTAAACCTACTCCTCCTAGGCTATGAGGTGAGACAATGTGGTGTTGGTCCATACAAAGGAAATTAAGCTTCTCTAACACCTTTTTATCTTGATTTTTTGTCTTCATTAGGAAAATTATATCCGGTTGAATAGTCTTGTGAAGCTCCCGGATTCTGTGAATTGTTGTGGGATTTCCTAAACCACAACAATTCCAAACTATAATATTTAAGGAAGAGAGCAAGGCAGAGTTCGAAAACCCGCCTTCTCCTTGGATATAGCTGGTATTATCGGAGTTGCTGAACTTGTAGATGCCATATCTTGGGGTCGTGTAGTAGTTGGGCCACTGTGGGTTCGTGAGTATCTGCGATTTTGGGATAATCTTTTCGAGACTGTCCTGGAGAGGGGTGAGATTTGGATTATCTTTGTTTTCCGCTTGCGTGTGGTAGAGACGTTTTTTATACTGGGGCCACAGACTCGATTCCCTTCCTTATCTTTGAGAGGGGGTCTTCCTCTTCTCCTATTTGCAGGTACGTCCTCAATTGTAATTTGTGTCGAGGAGGGGTGTGTCTCATGGCTGGGAGATTGGGAGGGGGCAGCAACTGCATTGTCTCTAGATCGAAGTGGTATGGTTTCAAGGGAGCCAGTTTGCTCAGTGGCTTCTGTTTGATTGGTTCCTGTCTGGTTGGTGGTGTTTGGGGGATTTGAAGCCAAGAAGAGGGCCGTAGCTTGCATCATTCCCCTAGCCTCACTTTCCATGACTCTGCTTCTTTTTGCTGCACTCTCAGCTGGGTCCCGCATCTCGAAACGTTGTCCATGCGTTGAAAAATTCATCCGTCAGATCTCTGATTCCTCAACCCAACCCGCCTCTTCACACCTAAACTTTATCTGCAAGGCGTATGAGGTGAGCTAAAGTATACATGTTTATTATTTAGTTGTTTAATTGATTATGGAACATTTTGGACTCTCAACATTTTGACTGATATTATGATATTTATGAGACAGAATGATGGCCTCCACTTCTCGAAACCCTGGATTCATGGTGTCGAAGAGGAGTTGGAAAAATTACACACTGAGATTCGAGAGATTTCTCAGCGATTTGGAGAATTTGCAACCATTCACTATGAGGTGAAGATAATGGGTCAAGAAATCGCAGAGCTGAAGGAGATACTTACGGCGGCTGCTAGTGTGGTGGGGTCGATCTCTGTGGGTAAAGGTAAAGGAAAGGAGTAGAGTAATCAATAAGGGTTTTAAAATTTTCTAAGAACTTATTTACTAATCTATGTTTCATATGTTGTCATTAACTTTGAACTTATGGGTTGTTTGCTCGTTGTTTGTTTGAACTTTCTCGATTTAACCTATGTGTTGTCTCCTTGTTAAACTCGTTCTAAGTTAATTGGTAAACCTAAGAGAACTACGTAAAACTAATTTAGTTCGTAAAACAAATAATACTATGTAAAGTTGGAAATAATTATATTCCATTTTAAGAGTAACTGAAATGACGGAGGAGATGAAATTGTTGTAGGCCTTTTTTGGCCCATTCCATTTCGGCCCGTGTATAGAATTAATAAAACTACGATAACTACATACAACTAGAAATAATCTCATTCAATGAAGAGATGATTTGACTCTGACTAACCCGGGAGCATGTATGCATCTTCCTGTATCTTGAATGAAGAACATTTCTGTACATTTGATATTTACAGCTCCTATACGCCATTTGTTGTTGAATTCGTTCTATGTTAATTGGTAAACCTAGGAGAACTACGTAAAACTAATTTAGTTCGTAAAACAAATAATACTACGTAAAACTGGAAATAGGAGATGAAATAGTTGTAGGCATTTTTTGGCCCATTCCATTTTGGCATGTGTATAGAATTAGTAAAACTACGATAACTACATACAACTGAAAATAATCTCATTCAATGAAGAGATGATTTGATTCTGACTAACCCGGGAGTATGTATGCATCTTCCTGTATCTTGAATGAAGAATATTTCTATACATTTAATATTTACAGCTCCTATACACCATTTACACGTTTCATCCCGACATCTTACCACTCATCGTTTACGATCAGAAGTTTTTACCACATAACAAAAATTGAGTAGGGGGCACACACTTACATATATTACAAGAACTGCATACAATATTTAGATAAATTTATGCTAATTTAGACTGTTGTTGATTCATTTATATCAGTGTTGTGTTACGAACTCGTGTAGTTGTATCGGTGTACCATTAATTTTGCTTAAATTTCATACACATGAAACGATAACTTTGTCATCTGCTTCACATCTGCCGTTATGTGGCACATCCTTGTCTTTTGTCTGTTGTTACTATGCTTCCATTTGCCTTCTATCTGCTATTAATCTACTAACATATTCCTTATGTCTACTTTTAATCTGCTTACATTTGCCTTATATCTGTTTACATTTTTCTTGTATTTGCTGTTAATCTGCTTACCTCTGCAGGTTATAAGAGTAGCGCTGGTATTTAGAAAATATGGGGTCTTTTCGCATTTTCTTTCCGAGGGGTTCTCTTTTGGATTAAGATCGCAAAAAGAGCCATTTTTGGGCATTTCTTCTAAAATATATCACATTAACCAATAATTTTGATTTAGTTATTTTGAAAATAATCATATATGTGCATGAGCACGGGAGAATCACTTAGTTAAATATACATGGTTAAAATTGGTTTAGAGTAAATCATTTGTACTAATGTTGATTTTGTGTATTAATGTTGGTTTTGTGTTGGTAAATTGCAGGTTATGTTCAAGAACACAGCATATAATGAAAGTTTTTCCGCTGGTAAACAGTGCCAACCGAAGCGATTATAAGAGGAGATTCAGTTTGTATGCTGAATAGGAGATGAATGGAGAGAAAACATTACCCGACATCTATTTACTCATTTTCTGCTTTTTTCGTTGCGCAACATTTTTTAGTTAAACTGAGAAAAATGATTTTATTTATGTACTTGAACCATTTTATTTTCATCAATTCTAATGTATCAAACACAAATGAAATCAAAAGATTAAAAACTACACAAAATATCAGTTTTTTCCCAAATTAATTATTTTGCCCAATAAAAAATTTCAATTTGTGAGACAAGTGCAGCAGCACAGGTAAGTTGCTTCTATGGTGTTTCAACTTCAATGGGTAGTAGTCAGATACCAATGCAGACACGTGCTCCTCAGTATATATGCAACGGTGGTGCAATGACGTAAAGTGTTGCTATGTCTTTAGAAAACTTAGAATTTTCCATGTTTTGTGAAAATTTGATCAAATGTGGAACACTTTGCCAAATTATTATATGCTCAGAAGATTTCTGAGTGCTATAATTCACTTGTATCGGAAGATCAGATAATTTCTTTTAGATTGCTTTAATACTATAGTTGTCTTTTGTTGTAATTAAAAGCGATGATTAGACTGAATGGTTGCTGAAAATTCAATGTTGAAAAGCTTTTGCTGTAACTTTTGCTGTAGCTTTATTATAAGTTTTATTATAGTTTTGTTTAGAATGTGGATGGTGAGAAATACAAATCATAATACAGTTATTCATGATCATGTCTTAGGTTTTCAAAATCGGTTGCTGAATTATTATTTTTTAATCTAATACATCACAACACGTCTATTTTTAGTTTACATCTGTTTAATATAACTTTTACGTGGTAATTACTGAAAACTCGTTATTTTTGTTAAATACTGTTTTTTTCAGTTTTTAAAATTATAGTCTCTCTGTTTCTAATTAATATATGTTTTAGAGTTTTGACACATATTTAAAAAGTAATATATAACTATAAATGTATTATTTTGTGATTAACAGTTTTCTATAAATTTTAACCATTAGTAATTCAATAAATTAATTTTCTTGAAGTTTACAATTAATCATCATTAATTATAGAAATGTATTGAAAGGTGAAAATATTAATATTTTTGAAACAATTTTTTTTTAAGAATATGTAATAATAAAAAACAGAGGAATATGTTTTGTTTTTTCAAGAAATTATTTGGTAAATTTTTGACTTCACATTCATAATTTGTGTTGAGTTACAAGGTCAGTATCACTTGGATTAATAGAATATTCATGGACCGTGTCTTGTGTCTTTTTTTCCCACTTTCGAAATATATGCAGATTAATTGAAACTTTAAGAATCGATTAACAGTTTCTTTTGACTTTCTAACAATTGATCGTAAAAAAAAAGATAATGACCAACCAATAAGAAACCAAAACATTTATCTAATACAAAGCCAAAAAGAAATAGAAAGCATATTTTTATCAACACATCTAACACTAAAATTGAAATCTCCAATTTAAACAAAGAACAAAAACACCTTATAGATAAAAAAAAAATAGCAAAGAGTCCATCAAATTTGTTAAAACAAATAGACTAAGTAGGAATTAAGTATGTTATGACAAAGTGAGAGCCAATGTAAGAAGTATGTTGCAAAATTCTTAAATTACTCTGTACTCCAAGATTGTAAAAGATGTCATTATGCAATCTTTGAATGATCATCAAAGTTTTAGAGCGTAACACAAAAAAATGGAAATTTCTACCATAAGAATCTAGCTTACATTAAAAGTAATTTTCTAAGAAACACCCATTTTATCACGTACAAATATCAAAATAAAGATAATATGTATTTTGTAATTAAAAAGATTTTCTCTTACAAGAATAAAAACACATTTAGATTAAAAGAAACTATTACCATAATCTACGTGCAAGAGTCTCTTTTATATTTTTAAAAATTCATAAACAAATATATTTTTATGGAATTAATCATTTTTATAGAAGATTGATTGATAAATCTAGTAGGTACAAAAATTAAGAAAGTAATTATGGAGATAGTAAAAAATAAAAGAAGAATTTTAAGAACCAATTAAGTAAGTATAAAAGTAGAATATAATAAAAAAACACCCAACTAAGCAAACAATCAACTTAGAAAATAGAAGGAAAAATACAAAATCAAGTACATAAGTTAAAAGTCAAACTAAGAAATGGATCAGGAAAGTAAATAAAAAAGCAAGTAATATAATCAATGAAGAAAGTCAAAGAAAGATTAAAAGAAACTAAGAAATGAATGAATAAAATTAAATAAGAAAATATATAATTAATTAAGTTCAGATAGCAAAAAAATTAAGAAGGTAAGATTGATATAAGTAAAAGAAATAGTTAGTAAAATTAAGAATGTAAACAAGGAGATAGTAAGAAATCAAAGAAAAATTTTAAGAACTAAGTAAGCAAGTACAAAAGTAAAATATAAATAAAGGAAACAATCAACAAAATAAGCAATCAAATTAGAAAATAAAGAAGAAACTAAAAAAATATACACAAATCAAGTAAATAAGTTAAAAGTGAGGAAAATTAAGAAAGTAAGCAAGGAAATAGTAAAAAGTCAAAAATGAATTTTAAGAACCAAGTAACCATGCACAAAAATGGAATATAAAGAAAAAAAAACACCCAACTAAATAAGAAATCAAGTTAGAAAATAAAGAAAAAATTAAAGAAGTAAATACAAATCATGTAAAAAAGTTAAAAGTTAAAACTAAGAAAAAGATCAACAAAGTAAATAAAGAAGCACATAATAATCAACGAAGAAAGTTAAGTAAATAGTTAAAGAAACTAAGAAATGAATATATAAAATTAAGTAAGGAAATATACAACTAATTTAGTTCAGAAAAAAAAAAAAGAATTAAGAATCTAAGATTGATGTAAGTAAAATAATTAGTTAGGAAAATTAAGAAAGTAAGCAAGGAGCTAGTAAGAAATCAAAGAAGAATTTTAAGAACCAAGTAAGAAAGCACAAAAGTAAAATATAAATAAAGTAAATACTCAACTAAGCAAGTGATTAAGTTAGAAAATAAAAAAGGAACCGAAAAGGTAAACAAAATCAAGTAAATAAGTTCAAAGTTAAAATTAAGAAAGAAATCAAGAAAGTAAAAAAAAAAACCAAGGAAGTAAACACAAATCAAATAAATAAGTTAAAAGTTAAAACTAAGAAAGGGATCAACAAAATAAATAAAGAAGCAAATAATAATTAACGAAGAAAGTTAAGTAATGAGTTAAAGAAACTAATAAATGAATGAATGAAATTAAGTAAGGAAATAATCAGTTAATTTAGTTCAGAAAGTTTTAAGAAAGTAAGATTGATGTAAGTAAAATAATTAAGTAGTTAGAAAACTTAAGAAGGAAGGAGCTAGTAAGAAACCAAAGAAGAATTTTAAAAACTAAGTAAATAAGCACAAAATTAGAATATAAATAAAGGAAACACCAAATTAAGCAAGCAATCAAGTTAAAAAAAAAACCAAAGAAGTAAACACAAAATCAAGTCAAAACTAAGAAAATGATCAAGAAAATAAATTAAATAATATTCAATGAAAAAAGTTAAAGAAAAACTTTAAAAAAACTAAGAAATAAATGAATGAAATTAAATAATGAAATAATTACTTAATTAAGTTTAGAATGTGAAAAAAAATTAAGAAAGTAAGATTAATGTAAGTAAAACAAGTAGTTCAGAAAATTAAGAAAGTAAGTAACAAGATAGTAATAATTCAAAGAAAAACTTTAACAACCAAGTAAATAAGAACAAAAGTAAAATATAAATAAAAAATATCCAATTAAGTAAACAATCAAGTTAGAAAATAAAGAAGGAATCAAGTAAATAAGTTAAAAGTCAAAACTTAAGAGGGATCAAAAAGTAAATAAAGAATCAAAAAATAAATCAATGAAGAAAGTTAATAAAGGACTTAAGGAAACTAAGAAATAAATTAATGAAATTAAGTAAGGAAATAATTAGTTAATTAAGTTCAGAAAGCAAAAAAGTTAACAAAATAAAATTGATGTAAGTAAAACAAATAGTTAGAAAAACTAAAAAAAAATAAGTAAGGATTTAGTAAGAAATCAAATAAGAATTTTAACAACTAAGTAAATAAGTACAAAAGTATAATATAAAGAAAGGAAACGCCCAAGTAAACAAACATTCAAGCTAGAAAATAAGGAACGAACCAATAAAGTAAACAAACATAAATCAAGTAAATACGTTAAAAATTAAAAACTAAAAAATAGATCCAGAAAGTAAATGACAAAACTTAAGAAAAGACTTAAGAAAACTAAGAAATGAATAAATGAAATTAAGGAAAGATATAATTAATTAGTTAAGTTCAGAAATAGAAAAAATTAGAAAAGTAAGATTGATGTGTAAGCAAGATAAGTAGTTAGTTAAATTAAGAAAGTAAGATTGATGTGTAAATAAGATAAGTAGTTAGTTATATTAAGAAAGTAAATAAGAAGTTAGTAAAAAATCAAAGAAGAATTTAAAGAACCAAGTAAGAAAGCATAAAAGTAGAATATAAATAAAAGAAACATCCAACTAAACAAGTAATCAAGTTAGATAATAAAGAAGGAACCAAGTTAATAAAAACAAATAAATTAAATAAGTTAAAAGTCAAAACTAAGAAAGGGATAAAAAAAATTAAATAAAAAAGTAAGTTATAATCAATGAAGAAAGTTAATGAAATAATTAAATAAACTAATAAATGAATGAATGAAATTAAGTAAAGAAATAATGAATTAATTAAGTTCAGAAATCAAAAATAAATTAAGAAAATAAGATTGATGTAAGTAAAATAAAGACTTAGAAAAACTAAGAAATTAAGCAATAAGATAGTAAGAAATCAAGAATTTCAAGAATTATGTAAGTAAGCACAAAAGTAGAATGTAAATAAAAGAAACACCCAACTAAGCAAATAATCTAGTTAGAAAATAAATAAGGAACCAAGAGAGTAATACAAATCAAGTAAATAATTTAAAATTTAAAATTTAAAAGGGATCAAAAAAGTAAATAAAGAATGAACCAAAAAAGTAAACACAAGTCAAGTAAATAGGTTAAAAATCAAAACTAAGAAAAAGATCAAGAAAGTAAATAAAGAAGCAAGTAATAATCAATTAAAAAGTTAAAGAAAGATTTAAGAATATTAAAAAGTAAATTATTAAAATTAAATAAGGAGATCTTAATGAGAGAACTGGGAATCATGAGAAACAAGGAGGGGTCCTTAGACATGCATCGACGTTTATACCTTTTAATAATATGATTGAAAATTGTGGTTTATTGGAGTTTCCAACTTTGGGAAATACTTTATCATGGCGGGGACGAAGAAGTGGACAGATAATTAGATGTCGACTGGATAGGGCTTTGGCGAATGAGGACTGGCATTCATTATTTTCTTTTTCTTATACGGAGTATTTAGAAATGGTAGGATCGGATCATCGACCTCTAGTGGCAACGATAGAGGATAAGGTTCCCAGGAAGAGAAGTCAATTTCGGTTTGATAAACGATGGATTGGGAAAGACGGCTTTATGGATGCAGTCTCGCAAGGCTGGGAAATATCTAGAGGTCGTCAGGATATAACTATTGTGGATAAAATCCATAAATGTCGCCATGAAATCTCGGTATGGAGGAAAAATAATTTGCCATATGGAAAGATCGCATTAACGACCTGAAAAAGGCACTTGAAGAAATACAAGACGATGATAGTAGATCTTCTGAAGAGGTTTTTGAGGCAATACGAAAGTTAAAAGAAGCATATCGTGATGAGGAATTATATTGGCAACAGAAAAGTAGGAATTTGTGGCATACTTCGGGTGATCGCAATACAAAATTCTATCATGCTTTGACCAAGCAGCGAAGGGTACAAAGTAAAATCATTGGCTTACATAATGAAGTGGGCGACTGGGTTACTACAGATAAAGAGATTGAAAAAGTAGCGGTTGGCTATTTTGAAAATTTATTTACTTCCACATCACCAACAGATTTTGATGTTGTATTAAAAGAGGTATCATCCTTAATTACAGAAGATATGAATGAAAGGTTGACGGCTAAGGCCACGGAGGAAGAAATACGCTGTGCCTTATTTATGATGCATCCTGAGAAGGCGCCAGGTCCAGATGGAATGACTGCCCTATTTTTTCAGCAGTCATGGCATATTATTAAGGGAGATATTCTAGAGATGGTTAACAGTTTTTTGGAGTCTGGGTCCTTTGATCGACGGCTAAATATGACGAATATTTGCCTTATTCCAAAAATCTCACGACCAAGTCGTATGACTGAATTAAGACCAATCAGCTTATGCAATGTGGGATATAAAATTATTTCTAAGGTGCTTTGTCAGAGACTCAAGTGGTTCCTACCAGATTTAATCTTGGAAACACAATCGGCTTTTGTGTCAGGCAGACTTATATCAGATAACATTTTGATTGCTCAGGAAATGTTTCACGGTCTTAGAACAAACCCTTCTTGCAAAGGGAAATATATGGCAATCAAAACAGATATGAGTAAAGCATATGATCGGGTGGAATGGTCCTTTATAGAGAATCTCTTGAGAAAAATGGGTTTCTCGCCTATCTGGATTGGTTGGATTATGTGGTGCATCACATCAGTCCAGTACAGAGTACTTCTTAATGGTCAACCAAAAGGGGGGATTGTTCCCAAAAGAGGTCTACGGCAGGGGGACCCCTTATCTCCTTATTTGTTTATCTTATGTACCGAAGTCCTTATAGCTAACATTCGGAAAGCCGAAAAAGAAAAACTAGTAACAGGGTTAAAGATAGCAAGGTCAAGTCCACCTATTTCTCATCTTCTTTTTGCGGATGATAGTCTTTTCTTCTGTCAAGCAAATAAAGCCGAATGTCATGTTTTATTAAATATCCTTAAAGAATATGAGGCTGCATCAGGACAACAAATAAATTTTGATAAGTCATCCTTACAGTTTGGACATAAGATAGCTGAGGATACTAAAGAGGAAATAAAACAAATTTTAGGTATTTCTAATCTCGGTGGTATGGGAACATACTTAAGGATTCCAGAGAGTTTAGGTGGAGCAAAAACGCAAGTTTTTGGTTTCTTACAGGAGAGACTCCATAATAGAGTAAATGGTTGGACTGTAAGATTCTTAACAAAAGGAGGAAATGAGGTTTTAATAAAATCAGTAGCGACAGCACTACCGACTCACGTTATGTCATGTTTTAGATTACCTAAAAAGATAACAAAAAAACTCACAAGTGCAGTTGCACAATTTTGGTGGAGTACAAGTGGAAACACTAAAGGAATGCACTGGATGTCATGG
>OVBI01002753.1:0-17014 GCA_900406495.1 Sisymbrium altissimum | reverse complement strand
AAATAATTCTGTTTTTAATATTTTTTACAAAAAGTTTAAATATTAAAAATTGAAATTTTTGATTTAAAAGATATAATTTTTAATTTAAATATTATGAAATAATTAATAAATATTTCACCTTGCAGGTTATTACGTAGTTTAACTTAATAAAAAGAAGAACTGATATGCAAAATGTATAGTGGTGTCATGGTGTGGTTATTGTGATTTTTTTCTTTGGCAAGATCGATAATAAATTTAATTGGAAATAGATAACTAAATAAATTATTTATCAAGCCGTAGACTGTATTAGTTACTTACATTTTTAAAGCCCCATATAACTCTTTGTTGGATGGACAAATAGAACTATTGTGCTTGCATATTTCACATAGTCTTAATTTAGGTGAACTATGTGAAAAACTAAACAAAAAAAACTCTCTGTATGTTTATATAATTATGTAATTTATTTAAATAATAAATTGCATATCTTTATCACTCCGATAACAAATGGTCGAAGAGAAAATTCGGAATGATCAAATTCATCCAACTAAACAATGACACTTTAGTATCAAAAAACAAAAATGATGACACTTTTCCTTTCAAAAATGCTACAATAACGTAATTTGTTTAAAACAAATAATCGCAGTTTAACTTATCAAAATTTTTTAAAAAGTATTGAATATATATATATATATATTTATTTAAAAGTTATTATTTATTATGATATATATTAATATGATAGATGTTATGATTTTAACACTCGGGACATTACAAGCCAATATAAAAAATGTTCGTTATAATGTCATTTAATTTGTATATTGGACAATTGATTTGAACATTGTGTTTAGAAATCTAGAAAGTTGATTTTCTTCAAAACCTAGCGTTTAATTAGTACATTTGAGATCATAATTTGATATAAACACGTATTTAAATAGGCAGTCCTAGCATAATGCCTAATACATCTATGCTTAATATAATGGACCCTTTGGATATCTGTAAACCGACGACAAACACAAAAAGATATACCCGTACGACTGAAATTAGACTAAATGTAGTATGTATATATATATATATATATATATATATATTAAAATATGGCAATATTACAATGTAAATATTTTATTAGTACGATATATATGCATTTGATAATCATGAAGCGTAAATATGTGTGCAACCTTAGCCTATGCGTTCTGATTGCGTAGTCTTAAAGTGAGAACAATTAAATTCTGAGGAAAAAAAAAACTAATACATGAAAGAAAAAAATTATCATGTGAACGACAAACAAACCCCACATAATTTGGTGTGTTCTTCGGTACTCCTTAACTGGCTATGTTATGCGTCGTTCAACAAATGGATCGAATCAAATTGCAAGTGAAGCCGAGGAAAAAAACTAATTCTAGGTTTGTCGAGAGAATCTGAACGTTAAGTTTTACGTGGTCAAACTTAACTGATATAAATGAAAGAAAAGAGAATTTGTAACAATCGACTGTATGTTAGGATTCAATGACATGCATACAAAGCCGATCCGGCTAATAATTCAACACTAGCTTTATTAAATAAATAATTTTTGAATTCGATAAACATTTCGTAGATCTGATAGCGATATTTTTTAGATAATTTTTTTTTTTGGTAAACTCAACGATCCTAACCTAATCAAATAAAAAATAAAATATTTGATATCTGTTGTAAATTCGACAATAATTCTATCAAATAAAGAATAAAAGTTGTTTTGAAATCTTGAAAATCTATAACTAACAATAGTTTCCTATAAATATAAAATACTCTTTATATTCAACTTTAGAAAGAGGAAATTTGGATAAATACTTTAATTTGATATTATATTTTGAAAACTACACCATCTTTTTATACTTTTGAAAACTACACTTTTTCATTAGTAAATTAACCTAATTAATATTCTTAATAAATTTAATATTTAAATTTCTTCTTATAAAAATAAACATATAAAATGAATAAAAATTAATATTTATATATTTTATTTAAAATTGTGAAATATCTGAATTTAGTTAGAATTTGATATCATAAAATATTTACTTTTGGATTTTCAATTTCTGATTTTTTAGAATTTTTTTATTATTATAATACTTTAATTATTAGATTATTTTTTTTTTACTTTTGCAAACAAAAAAACATGTTAATTTGATTTTTGGCTAAACTTTATTTAAACATAATCTTTGAAAATTTCATAATTGATTAAAAGAGTTATTTAATTTAAAAATAACTCAATAATAAATATAAAAAAAAATTTTAGGTAAACTATTTATATAATATTAATTAGTAAAACAGATTTTTATTAGAGATAATTTTAAAATATTTCAAATGTTATTCAGTTATATATTTTAGTATATTTAATAATTAAATATATTGTTATTTTAAATAATTTAATGAGAATATTAATATTTTCGATTTTTATTTTATTTATTAAAATATGGATCAAAAAAGTCTTATTACATATAAATAAGTGTAGTTTTCAAAAAATTAAAAAATAGTATATTTTCTAAATTTTAAATTTTAAATAAGTTATTTTACTAATTGTTCCAATTTTGATATCTTTACTCATTAACAAAATAAAAAATCCAAGTGTGTTTTAAAGAGAAATAGGTGCCGTGTGTATTAAAAAAGTCATTGGTGCCATGTATAATTAACCAATATACCATCGATCTCGTATAAATCAATTTCAGACAAATCCATATACACATACATATTATATAATATAAATTTTAGATACAAGAACACTAGTGAATGGAGAAATAGATATGCACATATGAGTTATGAGTGAAACTATTATCGAATTATAGAAGCAAACAAAAAACGTAAAATAACATGTCATAGTAATATATGTATATATATATTAACAAAGCATAATAACAAAGTATTATAGTATTCTTACAAATAGTTTGTCATTTCGATATTTATTGATCGCATGGTTTTATTTATCTTTCATATCATGCTCTTACAAAACACATGCTCTATCGTTGTATTTACTATGGAATATAACAAATTATTGAATAGCTGTGATACGATCGAATCAGGTTAAAGTACAACCCAGATGTTAATCAGTTTGACTTAGAATCTCTAATGACGTTGACGAAATGTTTTAACTCGATTTTATTTTCTGAAATTTCATATAGTTACTATATTCAGATTCGGAGTAAAAAAACAAGTATGTAAGCAAGAATTTGTGTACATTAACTAAAACTGATAGTGATATTTTATTTTCGTGGATTTCCAGAGTAGAAACAAATGCCATGTCTTCATATTCTTATGTTGTTAAGCGCCAAAATTAAATACTTTTTCTTCTCCATAGTCCTTACAATAACAATAACAATAACAATAATAACAAGAAAAAGAATATATAAGGGCACCGACAGTTTCTATAAGAACATGTGGCACGAGGGCTTGGAGAAGACAGTACACAGCATTCAATCAATCATGAAAACGACATTTGATGTGGTAACCTACTAAAGTTCGCTCTTTTTATATGCATTATATAATGTATTTATATATGTTACTCCCGGCTATCAACAAGTCAATAAATATAAAATTTTTAAAAGCCAATTTAAAATTGGTGAAAGATTGTTTCTAGATATGTTATATATTACGAACTATTTGTCGGCAAATGTATACATATAGACATCATTCATGGGCTTATATTTGTGGTGTGATACGATACTACTGTCAATAATTGCACATTTTCTATAGGAGAAAAAGTGAAAAACCAATTTAGCAATAAGGCGACTGGGGCCGAGATTTAGAATTAATAAGTAAATAACTAAATATAAACCAAAACAAGTTATCTATTAATAGGGCAGACATAACAAACAAGGCAGACGTTTTATAACAAAAATATAGCAAAATAAACAGAATGTATCGAACAAAAGAATGTGATCAAAGCTGAAAACAGGTTAAACAAACATTTTGACCACAAATTTTAACTAGTTTTTGAACATCTCTTTGATAAATTATATTTGTAATTTTGCTCTGTAATAAAATATCCAAAAGTATGCGTAGTTTTATAACACATGCCCCCCATTCAAAGGATACATCTTCTATTCCTCTTAATCTGTTTTTTTTTTGTTTCTTCCGAATTGCGTTGTGTTCGACCAGATATTATACAAACGTTACAAATATTTAGAAATTTAATAACTTTTTCAGAAGAGTATTATATATTTTGCACTTACATGAACCAATAGATCTTTTACGGAGTTGTATTGTTAGTGGTCATTCTTTTTAACGGTGACCAACTGTAGATATGCATTCATTCATCAAACAAGTTATCAGTTTGTCATTCTCATCAGGATGAAAACTCAATTTAAAGCGATTATAATCAAAATAAAAGATAGATACGATTTGGTAATTTTATTTGTTTATTTGAGGAATACTGCACGTTTTAACAAGATCAAATAGTGAAAAATGTATTCATTTTACTCTTATTGATCATTTCTTAATAAGAAAAATTTTGCAAATACCAAACAAATATTAGAAACAAACAAGGTTAGACGAAGATTAACGTGTAAACCAATGCAGTCAACAGATAACAAAGTAAAAAAAAACATGAAACGACGCGTGCACAAAACGGTGATTGCATAATCTAAACTTGTAGTATGTTATCAATCAATATTAATATACATTAGAACCAAGAAAAAGAAAAGAAAAGACCTAGAAAATAGGATCTTGGACACGATGCTTACAGATTGTTTTGTGTCTGGTGAGTAAATGTCCGCTATCTGTTTCTCAACATTTAGAAGTCTCTTTTTAAAAAAATAAGAGGAATTTATTACACAGTAGGACAATAACAAAGACCTTGATTTTGTCATCATAACTTTTTTTTTCTTACATTCAGATGAAATTTTACTACGAATATTATTATTTTCTTGCGCATGTTGTAAGAACGTGAATCTACGCAGAAAAAATAATTAATAAAAAATGGTATTCTATCAAGAAAATATAGTATTGGCTAGAATAATGGCGAATGAAGATTAGTCGACTGATCCTGATTTGGTTCGAAATTTAGTTTGCTTTTATTTTTAATATTCAGAGAGTTAAAAAAACGTGTATACCTAACTAAAACCAAATATGACCGAAGCTAAACCGAAAAAAAAAATCCATCCAGGTTTTCGGAAAAAAAGAGCGAAGTGTATATAAAAAAAAAGAAAAAAAAAACCGAAGACCTAAAGTTTAGAGACAAAATAAATGGTAAGGTAATTCAATGAACATAACCAGAAAATTAAAAAAAATGAAGTAAGTACAAAATTTGATTAATGATTAATAATGTGTGTGTTTTGGGTCTTAAACACAAAGAACAACAACAAGTGGAGTGGAGGAGAGAGAGAGCACACCGGTTTAATGGGTCCCACACTCCTTCTCCCCACAAATTTTATTTAATAAAAAAATATATCTCTGAATTTGGTAAAATATCGGCCTTTGGGTTTTTCCTCATCTACATAATTGCCTTTAATAATCTCACCATTTAACTAATCACTCTCTCTCTCTCACACACATACACTAATTTTCTTCTTGGTTACGCGTTTGTAAAAGATTTTGGCTTACCCTTTTATCATTTGCAGCTTCTCTCTCTTCCACCATTGACTCTCTCTCTCTGGAATCATCCTTTATTTCTGTGACTGTGCACTTTTAGAGAGGAGGAGAGAGAGGAAACCAAAAAAGAAAAGAAAAGGTTGTGGCTTGCAGCTGAATCAATACCATCACCATATATACAATACACCCTCACTATTCCCTTTTTTTCCCTTCATTAATTTCCTCTCTTCATCTGTAATTGTTTTTCTTTCTTTCTTTCTTTCTTTTTTTTATAGATATTTCCAAACAAAAAGTCTGTTTATTATTTGTTCCGACTCCGATTTGCCTCTGGAGAGAAGTAACCTCTCTTATGGACTGTGGATCTCCGAGAACCGAGCTGTCCTGAGTTGACCCGGTTGCTTCATTAACTCACTTTGACTCGATCTGTGAAACAATCCAAAGAGTGTAGCGTCTGTGTTCCGACAATATGAATACCGGTGGTCGGTTAATCGCCGGTTCCCACAACAGGAACGAGTTTGTTCTGATTAATGCCGATGAGAATGCCAGAGTAAGAAACATTTCTGCTTTTTTTGTGTGTTTTAATTTAATGTGCTCCCATTTAGCTGTTTATTGATCTGTGTTTCTCTGTTTCTGTGCAAAAAGTCTTTGCCTTTTTTCTCCTTCTGGATCTGGGTTTGACCTGTGGAAATCATTGAGGATTTAGGGTTTTTCTTAGATTCCGCACATTTGCAGCTCATTTTATCTACAATTGAATGTGTCGGTGGGAAGGATTTAATCGGATTCACTCTGTCTTAATTCTCCAAATCATTAGATTTCTTCAATCTAACAGTTTGTTTTCAGTTGCCGACACAAAGTGCAATCAGTAATTGTGGATTCTTATGTAAATTGAGATGATTTTTTTAACTAGTAGTGAATCTGGTGTTGTTTTCTACTATATATATGTGAGATCCAATCTATGTTCTTTCGATTCTTCTTAGTTAGATTTTTTTTGTTTGAAGTCTTTTTTAACTGTCACTATGATCTGATGATTTGAGTGATGTCTTGTTGCAGATAAGATCAGTGCAAGAGCTGAGTGGACAGACATGTCAAATCTGTAGAGACGAGATCGAATTGACCGTCGATGGAGAACCATTTGTGGCTTGTAACGAGTGTGCATTCCCTGTTTGTAGACCTTGCTATGAGTACGAAAGAAGGGAAGGCAATCAAGCTTGTCCTCAGTGCAAAACCCGTTACAAACGGATTAAAGGTTAGGTTTTGTTCCTTTGACCGATTTTGTATTTGTGTTTGTGGCGAATTGTTAGACACTTCGCTGATTTTTTTGGCTTCTCTTGTGGTTGTTAGGAAGTCCAAGGGTTGAAAATGATGAAGAGGAAGATGACATTGATGATTTAGACAATGAGTTTGATTACGGGCACAATGGGATGGGATTTGATCAGGTCTCTGAAAGTATGTCAATCTCTCGTCGCAACTCCGGTTTCCCACAATCTGATTTGGATTCAGCTCCACCGGGCTCTCAGATTCCATTGCTGACTTATGGCGACGAGGTACAAAGTCTCTTTATTTCTATCTACCTGATATAAACACATCTTCAGTAATAATATCTACTGGTGTTCTCAGATTTTGGCTTTTGTTTATTACAGGACATTGAGATTTCTTCTGACAGGCATGCTCTTATTGTTCCTCCTTCACTTGGTGGTCATGGCAACAAAGTTCACCCGGTTTCTCTCTCTGACCCAACCATTGCTGGTAAATTCTTGGATTTTAAGTACTTAATGAGTAAAAAATTGTTTCTTTTTTTGTCTATGATTACTGAGTTTTCATTTGCTTTGTCTAATTGCAGCACATCCAAGACCTATGGTTCCTCAGAAAGATCTTGCGGTTTACGGTTATGGAAGTGTCGCTTGGAAAGACAGGATGGAGGAATGGAAAAGAAAGCAGAATGAGAAACTTCAGGTGGTTAAACATGAAGGAGATCCTGATTTCGAAGATGATGCCGATTTTCCAATGTAAGACTTAAAACACAAAAATCTGTTGGTTTGTGTCTCTGTTCCATTGCAGTGATATTAATGAAGCCTTTTTTTCCTGTAATTTAGGATGGATGAGGGAAGGCAGCCATTGTCTAGGAAGATACCAATCAAATCGAGCAAGATAAATCCGTACCGGATGTTAATTGTTCTACGTCTTGTGATTCTTGGTCTCTTCTTTCACTACCGTATTCTTCATCCGGTCAAAGATGCATATGCATTGTGGCTTATATCCGTGATTTGTGAGATATGGTTTGCGGTTTCCTGGGTTCTTGATCAGTTCCCTAAGTGGTACCCAATCGAGCGAGAAACATACTTGGACAGACTCTCATTAAGGTACTTGAATCACGTGAATTTTCAGACTCGGAAATGTTGAGACTTTATTTTTAAAATAATAGAATTTTCACCTTTTTTTGTTTGCAGATATGAGAAAGAAGGGAAACCATCGGAACTATCCCCTGTGGATGTATTTGTCAGTACAGTGGATCCGTTGAAAGAGCCTCCGCTTATTACAGCAAACACTGTCTTGTCTATTCTTGCGGTTGACTATCCAGTTGATAGGGTTGCTTGCTATGTATCTGATGATGGTGCTGCTATGCTTACCTTTGAAGCTCTTTCAGAGACTGCAGAATTCGCAAGGAAATGGGTTCCTTTCTGTAAGAAATATTGTATCGAGCCCCGTGCTCCTGAATGGTATTTCTGCCATAAAATGGACTACTTGAAGAATAAAGTCCATCCCGCATTTGTCAGGGAACGGCGAGCCATGAAGGTTAATAGTTCTTCTTTGTTTCTTTATACATTTATCTCTCATGAGAAAAGTATCAGTCTTTTGTTACATGAAAAGAAGATGATTGCTTTGGATACTGATTTGGAAGATTGCGTGTTTATACTGGTTTTGACAGAGAGATTATGAAGAATTCAAAGTAAAGATCAATGCTTTAGTAGCGACGGCACAGAAAGTGCCTGAGGATGGTTGGACTATGCAAGACGGTACACCATGGCCTGGTAATAGCGTGCGAGATCATCCCGGCATGATCCAGGTGAGTTTCATCAAATGCTTTTATTTCCGTATATCCTTTCTATGTAATATGCTTCATGCCTAAAACTTTACCGGTTTTCTCGTTATAGGTTTTCCTTGGAAGTGATGGTGTTCGTGATGTTGAAAACAACGAGTTGCCTCGGTTGGTTTATGTCTCTCGTGAGAAGAGACCTGGATTTGATCACCATAAGAAGGCTGGAGCTATGAATTCCCTGGTAAATAATATGCTTTTCAAACCTTCAAAAGCTTCTCTTTGTAAATTCATATACACCCTGTCATTTGAATGGTTCTTGACTCTTTGATTCGTCTACAAATTTGTTGAAGATACGAGTCTCGGGGGTTCTATCAAATGCTCCGTATCTTCTGAACGTCGATTGTGATCACTACATCAACAATAGCAAAGCTCTCAGAGAAGCAATGTGTTTCATGATGGATCCTCAGTCAGGAAAGAAAATCTGTTACGTTCAATTCCCTCAAAGATTCGATGGGATTGATAGACACGATCGATACTCAAATCGTAATGTTGTGTTCTTCGACGTAAGTAGTACATCCACCAGTTTCCCATTGTATATTATTGAAAATAAAGTACATTTTCCAACTAATAATGAATCTTTGATTACAGATCAATATGAAGGGTTTGGATGGGTTACAAGGGCCTATATACGTCGGGACTGGTTGTGTTTTCAGGAGGCAAGCACTTTACGGATTTGATGCACCAAAGAAGAAGAAGGCTCCGCGTAAGACATGCAATTGCTGGCCAAAATGGTGTTTCCTTTGCTGTGGTTCAAGGAAAAACCGTAAAGCAAAGACGGTGGCTGCTGACAAGAAGAAGAAGAATAGGGAAGCCTCTAAGCAGATCCATGCTCTAGAAAATATTGAAGAGGGTCGCAGCACTAACGGTACACTACAATTCCGTGTGTATAATAACTCCTTTGATGTCAGAAACTTTTGCTTAAAATTGCTTTTCTTCAACAAAAATTATCCAGGCTCTAATGTAGAACAATCAACCGAGGCGATGCAATTGAAGTTGGAGAAGAAGTTTGGGCAGTCTCCTGTTTTTGTTGCATCTGCTCGTATGGAAAACGGTGGGATGGCTAGAAACGCAAGCCCTGCTTGTCTGCTCAAAGAAGCTATCCAAGTCATTAGTTGCGGATATGAAGATAAAACCGAATGGGGAAAAGAGGTACGCAAATCCTGACTTTTCTAACCATTTCTCTTGTATCTATGCAAATAGATTCTTGGTATTGATGTTGACCCTTGTGCAAACAAATGTAGATTGGGTGGATCTACGGTTCTGTCACGGAAGATATTCTTACGGGGTTCAAGATGCATTCTCATGGATGGAGGTCTGTTTACTGTACACCTAAGTTAGCGGCTTTCAAAGGATCAGCTCCAATCAATCTTTCAGACCGTCTTCATCAAGTTCTTAGATGGGCACTTGGGTCGGTTGAGATTTTCTTGAGTAGGCATTGTCCTATTTGGTACGGTTATGGAGGTGGTTTGAAATGGCTTGAGAGATTGTCTTACATCAACTCCGTGGTTTACCCGTGGACCTCTCTCCCTCTTATCGTCTACTGTTCTCTCCCAGCCATCTGTCTTCTCACTGGAAAATTCATTGTTCCCGAGGTAAAACAATCATTTTGAGTTCTCAAAGTATGTATATTTATTTACATCTTCTGCGTAAATTCATCGTTCTCGGGGTAAAAGGATCATCTTGAGCTCTCAAAGTATGAATCTTTGTTCCATGATTTGTGATTGGTTTTTGTTCCTTCCTTTTGCAGATTAGCAACTATGCAAGTATCCTCTTCATGGCGCTCTTCTCGTCGATTGCCATAACGGGTATCCTCGAGATGCAATGGGGCAAAGTTGGCATCGATGATTGGTGGAGAAATGAACAGTTTTGGGTCATCGGAGGTGTTTCTGCGCATCTGTTTGCTCTCTTCCAAGGTCTTCTCAAGGTTTTGGCTGGTGTGGACACTAACTTCACGGTCACATCAAAAGCAGCTGATGACGGAGAATTCTCAGACCTTTACCTCTTCAAATGGACTTCACTTCTCATCCCTCCAACGACTCTTCTCATCATAAACGTCATCGGAGTCATAGTCGGAATCTCTGATGCTATAAGCAACGGATATGACTCATGGGGACCGCTTTTCGGAAGATTGTTCTTTGCACTTTGGGTCATCATTCATCTTTACCCGTTCCTTAAAGGTTTGCTTGGGAAACAAGATAGAATGCCGACCATTATTGTCGTCTGGTCCATCCTCCTCGCCTCGATTCTTACACTTCTTTGGGTTCGGGTTAATCCGTTTGTGGCGAAAGGTGGTCCTATTCTTGAGATCTGCGGTTTAGACTGCTTGTGATTTGAGCGATCGATGGATCGGTTGGTCAAAAAAAGGTTTGATTCCCACGGATCAAGAGAGGTAAGAGAGAGAGAGAGAGAGATTATCTACCTCTTAAAGACTCCTTCACTGTGTTCATTAGATGATGAAAAAGAAAAAAAAGGGTTTAATTTTGTTACGAGATTGTTATTTTTGCAAGAATGTGTTGTAGATATAGATGAAGAAGAAAGAAGGTTGTTGTCTATTTGTTTTGTTCTTTGGTGGTGAGAGAAAAGATTTGTCAAGTTATTCTTTAATTGGATCTCTTTTGAATATTACAGAAGAGGTGTTTCAATCTGTAATCTTTTACGAAAAGAACTTTTATTTATTTTCATTTAAAAAAACAAATTGTGTTTCTCTTTCATCTTTTGGAACAAACGAAAAACTACCTTAAGGCTGTTCTTGAGTTATCCGTTGATTGGTTTATATTTCAATCCGCCAAACGTAGTATTTGTGAGCGTTAACGGACTTACGGTTATAATAAGTCATACCTCCCTAAAGTTTTAATATTTTACTGTCGTAAATAAATACACCTACAGTATGAATTCAAAAAAAAAAAAACGTGTGACGTACATAAACTATAACAATTAGTATAGTTGTAGCCTTGTAGGTATCAGATTCAAATTGGAATCGTATCGAGATACATTGAATGGCATTCAGATAAGTTTTTTTAATCAGATGGTTTGATAAGCCTTTGATTTATAAAGTGGCCCTGGCCACGGATCTGATCCAATGTCGAACTCGCTCGGACATTCAAATTGGGCTGGATAAATAACAAAGTGTAAACTCGTAATTACCAATGATTGAGATTTACGAAGTTAACCGAATGGCCCAAAAAGTATTATACAGGCCTAGTACGGCCCCTATTTACATATTGCCTTTCTGTTTTTCTTTGCCATGTTGTACAAGTAACATGGTGCTTTCATTTCTGCAAGGTGCAGGGCTGAGAATTAGGTAGCTACTACATATGAAAAGGACAAATTTTCCAGTAATATATTTTTTTTTTCAAAAACGTGATTTGTTTTCTCACAATTCAACAAAAATGCTCGTGTGCATGTGTGTAATACATGTCTGATGTGTGTGTGTCTACTGTTACTTTGGCTGCTGAAATAAAAATGTGGATCCGGGGTTGTACTTGTACGTAAGTGATACGGAAGCATTTAGAATTTTATGGAATGTTACTCAGGTAGTATTAGTTATTATTAATTGTGATGTGATATTCAGTTTGACTATTGACTCTTTTCTGGATTTTGTTTGAAGAAAATAAAAATAGTGGTTGACTTGTCGGTGTTGAGAGTTGTACGACTTTTTCTTTTTGTTGGCAAAGTCAGCCTTTTTGTGCCACGTGTTAGACTCGATTTTTTTAGTTCTCTGTTTTTATGGGTCGATGGCGAAATGCAAATAGAAGAAGATATCAACTTTTTATGTCCTTTCTATATACTGTATATATCTTTAAATAATTTGGAAGCATTTATTTGTCTGTCAAACAACAATATATTTGTAGGTATGATGTATCCTTTGTGTTGAATCTATTAGTAGTAACCTGAAAAACGTTAAAAATAGAGATATACGCAAAAGCTAACAAAGAAAAATTATTCGTTGATAATATATGTTTTATTGCTGAAAGTTTATAATCACAACAACATCTAATTAGCACCCACAGTTTATTTTTGTTATTGTTTCTTTTGGCTTTAACAATTGAATTTAATCTGTAACACCTCAATTCGAGTTTAGGTCAGATATTAGTAGATTAAGTTTCCGTTCCTGTACAGATATAGATGACCACTTGACGAGAATATCTAGTCAATCATATTTTAATAGGTTCTGTTGAATCAAACTTCTCGTGTATCCGTTATAACTATAAATTTGTATGAATATGAATAAACACATGTTTTATATATATATATATATATATATATATATATATATATATATATGTGTGTGTGTGTGTATAAACACGGCATTATGATCCTTGAGTTATGATCCTTGAATTATGATAACGGTCAAAGTATGTATTAGTTATATGATGTTAATTTAGACGACTAAATTTCTCAAAGAAAGCCCAACATTTTTGAAAATTATAATTTGCTATAGAAGGTTCAGTTTAAAACTCACCGTCTCTTCTTTTCCAACTTAAAATTTTATATTAATAAAAAAATTGGTTAATCAAATTAGAATAGCAATGATTGCATACATTACCGTATCTTTCATTTTTAAAATCTATAATTGTCAAAACTCGTGTGCACATAATATAACAATTAAGAAAGGGTTAACCAGATTACGTATCATCGAATACCAGAGAACAAATCTTTAAAAAAAAATTTACGATGACTTTGGCCAACAAAAAATCATAAGACTATGATTTATCTAATTTGACAAATTACGTAAATTGTCAAATATATTTGTTATGTACTATATAATAAAATTTATTTTGAATATAATCACAAAAATGTCTGAAAATGATATATCTATAGAATGAGTAATCTAACCCCCTAGTCCCATATATAGTAGACTTTGATTTTCAGTGGTTCTTTGACGGGCATTATGATAAGTCCGAACCTTTGGCTGTATTTAGAGGCATTTAATCTCTTTATATATACGAGATGATCGATTATAAAAATTTGTTACATAAACATTAAAGAACGTTTACATATTTAGTGAGAACCTAAATTTGAACTCTTTTTCATTCATATATCAACAAATATAAAACACCGTGCTGGATACAATGTATCAATATAATGTTTTACTATATCAAAAGATGTAACAGAGACGGCATAAGCGTTACTAATATAGTAGTAGCTAGTATTTAAAAATAACATAGTAGAGTCCAAATTTTCATGTCGACTGTCGACACCATCTCTTCAAATCGTATTTTAGTGAGAACTATTTAATTTAAAACACTGGAAGTAAAGGTTTTCGATGCTGTTTCCCATTAAATATGATTGCGTCATCACGTGTTGTCTGCGACTAAGCGGGTGATTAAGCTGTATCCGTACATATAAACTTCGATTAGTTTCCATTAACTAGATATATTAGTAATTAATATAGTGTACATAGTTTATATCACTATTTCCCATGTCTCGTCGCACGTCCTTTAGATGCATAACTATCAAGTTGCGATGCCAAATTGCCAATTGTTAAGGATATTTATATACAAGTGGAAACAGCTTATCTTTTATAAAACTCAAATTAGACATAAGTACCACTGAGTTGGCAAAAAGATGGTATAGGTTAAAATAACTAAGTATATTCTTTTTCTTTCCCATGCGAATATTTTTTCCTTTTGTCTCCTAAAAACATGAAGATCATTAAACGTCCATAAGTGATTAATCAAAAAAATAATTTCCCTATTAATATACGACTCTGGTGCTTTTTCGTGCCTAGATTCTATGATATTAGTTTTCTAAAAGAATATCGTAGTCATTTTAAGTGCGCATTTGTAATATCAGTTTTAGCTACCTAGTTTGATACGATATTCTGCTTGTTTATTTATAAAACGAGACAAGTAGACTATCTTTCTTTCTTTTTTACAAAAAAGAAGACACTATCGTATAAGCCTGAACTTAATTAAGCTGATCATGCCTTGTTCCCCGGTTTGGCCACGTTAAAATAGTTTTAAAATTGCAAGTTGAAGGGATATTCTTATAGTAATCCTTATGTTTTATAACCATGTTAATGCGAATTTAGTTAGGGATTAGGTTAGGCAATAGGCACACACATGCGAGGAAAAATATTTATTTAATAATCATTGAGTTTCCGTATTTGGATCGTTCTCATCTTTGAATGCCTTAGTTAGACTCTATCTCTAAATTTATTTTATTTTATTATTCTGTACTCGAACTATTAGAATGCAATCGGTATCAAACTGGGAATATTTTATTTTTGTAAAGAATTGACAGGGGAAAAGCTTTATCCTGTTGCCGTACAATATTTTTGAACATTTTAAGAAACTAAATTGTCGTACTGAAAAATTAGTTAAAAGGGACATAAACATCAGGCTAACAAAAAAAAAATGTCACATCATAACCATCGAGTTTTAACAATTTCTTTTGCATTTTCAAAATTCTGCAATAGTTTTGTTAACGGGCAAACAGAATTTGTGGCTGTCTAATTAACCAAGGAGAAACTAAGTGCGAAATTAACCAAGTGCTAAGGTGTAAAAAGGTAAAAATACCAACTACGTCAACTTGTGAGCAGCACACTTGCTTAGATTGTTTGAAAACAAAAGTCAAACGATTCGAGATAATCCTCAAGTTACTCTGACTATTTTTAATTAAATATAATAGCTAAACGTTGGTTTGTGTATGGAGAACTTGAAGAACTTAAGGCAGCACAAACCAACGTTAGTGAATGACATCTACAATTCGGAAGGTAGACAAAGGATATCGTCGTTGAAATCTTTTCTCATTTCCCGCATTCATATCTTTTCTGACCTGAAACTTATAGCAACGTCACCATCGAAATGGGGTTTATACTTGAAAATAGACTTATAGTAGTTCGGTTTAATGGTTTTGGTTTTTTTCTTATGTTAAATTGCTCTTTTTTTTTTGGTTGTATGTTACATTATTTTTGCAGAAGCTTACATAACATTAATTTTGATGATTTTGATGTTTGTTTGTTCAATTGATATTATATACTCCCTCTGTTTTTATTTAGTTGTCTTTTTAACTATATGCACACAGATTAAGAAAATATTAATTATCTTACTTTTTCAATACAAAAACATCATTAATTATCTACCTAAACATAATTCAACCAATAATAAAATAGTCTGCAGAATAAAAATAATTATAAAAAATAAAAAGTTAATAAATTTTGCATTGAAAACCTAAAACGACAACTAATTTGAAACGAAAAAAATTCTCTAAAACGACAATTAATTCAATACGGAGGGAGTATATTTTTGATCAAAGATTTTTGATTTCAGAAGAATATTATGTCTTAATTTTCGCTAAAACAAGCAACATGTTTAATTTCATTAAATTTTGATCATTTTGATGGAATTAAAAGACTCCTAAATAAAATTAAGTATATTACGTATCTTAGTGAAAACTAAAACACAATTTTCTCTTCTTTTTTCATCAAAATAAAATTTAGTTACAATATGATTCTATTTCAAATGTCATTCAATTTTATAACTATTTAAATTTATTTTCATGCATACCTTGTTTTTTGGACGAAACAAAAAAAGAATGATAATTTTTTTTTTTTGAAAAAGGAAATAAAACATTACAAAATTAAAATTCTTTTAAAATATCTACCAAAATATTGTTATATGAAACTTTGAGCTCGATATAATTTGAGAAATGATAGTTATTATCTGACATTAAAACAATAAATATCGTCTGTTACTAGTATTATTGTTTTTCATCATCATATAATAATTTGCGCATATACATTTTGTTGTTAATAGTATGTCATTTTATTTCAACAGTTTTTTAAATTGTCTACGAAATATATATGATATATCCATATGACCATATAAGATGACAACGAAGAAAATATCCAATAGCCATTTTTATATATAAAAAAATAAAGAGTCTATTGAGTATTGACGTTGGAAAATGTTTTAAAACATTTAGAGTGGAGCAAGAAAAATCGAAAACGAAGAATATTTCCTGGGTCAAACCGGTCAAAGATAATTAAACAAGAAGAAGAAGGTAGACGAAGTTTGAAATAAGTGGGCCGTAGGTAAGGCCCATAAAAGTCACGTGCGCTGGCCTTTCACCACCGACACCGTCCAAACGGAAGGAACCTTTGACGTTGGCACGAACCAACACCGCACTCGTGCGAGACACGCGCTTTTCGTACGGCACGGCTCCTCTCTCAACTTGACCTTCAAGCTCACCGTTTAGGCAGATATCTTATTTTAATAATAATACTCCATTAAATGGTTTACCTATTTTTCAGCAATTCGTTCTTAAAGTAATTATATAAATCACCGAACCATAAATATAGTAATTAATAATGGTGTCTGAATGTCTCCATATTGTTTAACAGGGTTTAAGCTTTTGGTTTTACTTTGCGACTTCTAATCC
>OVBI01002752.1:0-17026 GCA_900406495.1 Sisymbrium altissimum | reverse complement strand
TCCTCATCTTCATTAAAACTCTTAATCCGCTGCTAATCTCTTAAACTCTCAGTGGCCTCTATGTAAATTTTGTATGGCCGTGTATTTTGTGGATGTACAATGAGCTGGAGCGTGGTTGTACATATATGGACGTACACTGTTTGATTGTGTAAGCGATATAATGCGTGTGTTGTGTACTTACAGCTGTCTGTACAGGCAATTTTTTTCTGGTGGTGTTAGAGACGATGATTGGGATGGTGAAATCAGAGATAAGAAGGTTACGTACTTGAAAGCCTTGATTGAGCAAGGTCATGTATTCTGTAAGGCGGTGTGGCCAGGTGAGGATGCCTCTCTGCCATTGAGTGGTGTGGACGAAAAGAAAAGAAGAAGAGTGTCAAAGGGAGCGGCAGTAAATCATGATCAAGTAGTAGTATGACACGTGGGAAGCAGAAACTAAATGTGGATGTAGAGGCGAAACTTGAATGGTTGGTGGAGAAGGTTTCGGGCTTCTGTGCCGATGTGAGGTTGCTGAAGAGCTGGATAGTTAAGCGTATTAATGGGGAAAAAAGGAGAAGATTGGCTTTTTTGGGAAGATGGGATCGTTGTCTCAGATCGTGAAACTACGAAGAACCAAAGGACCCAAAGAGCCATTGCAAGAGCCTAGTGAAGAAGGTGATTTTTACGAGGAGAGGTTTGTTAGCCTAAAAGAAGACGACAGTGTTATGGCTGAGTGGATCCAGGCTCGACACGGTGAAGAAGAAACGAGGAAGAGGAAAGACAAACATCCCAATGTGAGTTTAAGTTTTGTATCGATTGCGTATTGTTGGGTCAAAACCTGCACTTCCGGAATTAAGGACTAAAATGTTCGAATATCGGAATAATCTTCCATATTTGAACATTCTCGGAAAACAAGATCGATATTCGGGAAATAGCCCTGCTCAAACTATTTTGCCTGTAACTTCGCGAAAAAGATATAAAAACCTAATTTTCGAGAGATTTTCCCAAAAAACCGATAAAAGTTACGATCCTTCGAGCATAATGCTGACAGCTCGGCATTTTGAGGGTGAGCTGACCAGCTCGGCATTCTGTCCAGCCAGAAATGCCGAGCTGGCTGACATTCCCTTGAATGTCCATCTGATCGACCTGTTTTTTGAGCGGTTTGTCCGAAAAACCGATGAAAGTCGCGATTCTTCGAGCAGGATGCTGTCAGCTTGGCATTTGGGAGTGAGCTGACCAGCTCGGCATTCTGTCCAGCCAGAAATGCCGAGCTGGCTTACATCCTCCTGGATGCCCAACTGATCGTCCTGTTTTCCAAGCGGTTTGTCCGAAAAACCGATGAAAGTCACGATTCTTCGAGCAGGAAGCTGTCAGCTCGGCATTTGGGAGTGAGCTGACCAGCTCGGAATTCTGTCCAGCCAGAAATGCCGAGCTGGCTTACATCCTCCTGGATGCCCAGCTGATCTTCCTGTTTTCCAAGTGGTTTGTCCGAAAAACCGATGAAAGTCGTGATTCTTCAAGCAGGATGCTGTCAGCTCGGCATTTGGGAGTGAACTGACCTGCTCGGCATTCTGTCCAGCCATTGGTGCCAAAATGCTCAGTTGGAAAGCAACGGACAGGAAGCATGGCATCTTCTTCTTGCAGGATGCCGAGCTGGATGGTGCTGAGCAGTCAGGTCGGCATTTTCTCCTCTCTAGAATGCTGAGCTGCCTTCCTCCTTCCAAACTGCCGAGCTGAGCGCGTTCAACAAGCCACCAGAAGATCCCATCCAGCATAAAAAGCCAAGTTGGTGGAAGAGGATGGCCAGCTCGACATTTTCTGTCACCAAGGAATGCTGAGCTGGACGACATCTTACCTCCTGACCAATCTCGCTTCGTTCTTCGTCTTTTGAAGCTTCCCGCGAACTTACCGGTGTTTTCGTAAAAGTTTTAGTAAACCGAAGAAACCGTTAAACCAGAAGATGAAGGATGAAGTTAGGCCGAGCTGATGGAAAGACCGACCTAAAGCCTAAACCGACTTACCGGAGATTCTGGAAGATTCTCGAGGATTTTATGGAAACACAGTGGGAAAAAGGAAAAGATGTAAGTCCCACATCGAGACTTTGGCTGCTTAGGACCTAAAGTTGTCTAGTATAGAACTTATACGAGACTTAGCAATAAAATCAATAACATTCTCTTTTCGATTTCTTGTTTCCCTTTCTCTTTCTTGCCCTAGTTTCCTTTTTGATCTTCTCTTTGTTTTTCATTTTCTCTCCCAAGATTTTCGGATCCTCACATTAACAACTTTCCACAAATACATTGGGGTGAATCTTGGTTCCTACAGTTTGGCGCAAGAAGGAGGGTATACGAGAAATCTTTACTCTCGGAAACGAAAACCCTAGATCGATCCTCATGGCAGCATAAGGAGAAATCCCGACGGATCTAACTTCGTCCGGAGCAGGAAACCGAGAGGTCGACACCGTGACTTTGATTGCACAACTTCAATCCTCTCTCGAAGATTTATTGAAGAAGAATGAGGAGCAAGTAAAGCTCAATGATTCTCTGAACCAACAGATGGAAAACCTCCGAAACGAAGCTGAGTCCAGAACCCATCGCTCTCGAGGGAGACGTCTCGACTTCGCAACCACGGTAGGCCACAGATCTCTGAGGCGTGATCCGTGTGGCAACACGGAAAAAACTCTGTCAATACGTAGGATCAACCCTACGAGTCCGCCGCCAATCCAACGATCTGGGAAAACAACCGCAACAAGCATCTTTACCGATGCAACACGCACAGAGGAAAATTCCTCTCAGGATGATCAACCTAATGGTGATCAACCCGAAGGTGAGGAGAACCTCTCAGATCGTGAGAATGATCTAACGGAAGAAGAGCTTACTATCTTGCACGAGCAAGAAAACAATCTCCAGCAAGTAACCAGGAAAAGCGAGATCGATGAATTGCAGAAAAGGCTGGACCAGGCAGTCGACGAGATAAGGATGGTAAAGTCTCAAGTCAATCGCGCAACAAGCGCTGCACCTGAGATTGATCGCGTCCTCAAAGAATCTCAAAAGACGCCATTCACGGATCGCACCACCACAACAAAGCTATCCGATCCCGGGAAGGTGAAAATTTGACCCTATGATGGGAATACCGATCCCAAGGCCCACTTAACATCCTTTCGGATAGCCATGGGACGTGCAAGATTCAAAAAAGACGAAGAGGACGCAGGATACTGCCTCTTGTTTGTTGAAAACCTCAAAGGCGACGCCCTGGAATGGTTCTCAAAACTCGAGAGGAACTCCATCGACAGTTTCTCACAGCTCTCGAAGGCTTCCCTCAGGCAGTATTCGATGTTCATGAATCAGCATACTTTGGACGCTGATCTTTGGACAATCAGTCAGTCCAAAACGAGTCCCTCAAGAACTTCATTGACCGATTCAAGGCCGTGGTCTCGAGGATCGACGGAGTCAGCAACAGAGCTGCACTCGAAGCACTGAAGAGATCGTTGTGGTATGATACGCATTTCCGCGAGGAAATAACGCTCAATACACCACCAACCATCCAAGATGCTCTCCATCGAGCTTCAGGCTTCATCAAGCTCGAGGAGGATATCCGAACGAAGGAACGAAAGCTCCAACCTAAGCCTCCGAACAAAAGCACATCTTCGACTCCCAACACTTCATCCGGGAAGAAGTATGTCAACTTCGAGCCCAAAGGAGGGGCTCAAGACTATCAGGTAGGAACATGGCCATCCCCCGGGGGATCGCCCAGACCTTAATCAGGAGCTGGACGAGGGAAAAACTCAAATACCTGGACTCACAACAGCTCCACCTATGACGAGAATGCCTACTGCGACCATCATAAGGCACACGGCCATTCGACCTTGAATTGCCGTACCCTCGGAGCAAAATTAACACAACAACTCCTAGCTGCAGAACTTGGTGATATTGCCAAATTTCTCGTGATGGAAACCCATGAGGGAAGCGAGCAGGAAGAATAAACCGCTGAAGAAGATCCCTGTGAGGCCCCAAAAAGGCCTAACTCGGAAAATCCTAAACACGAAAGAAGAACCGAGAAACCCGCTGGACCAAACAGCCGACAGAAGGTTCATATGATCATGGGAGGATTACAATACTGTCCTGATACCATCTCTGCTATCAAAGCGTATCAGCGCAAGATAGAAACCAGCACCACCTGGCCGTAACCAGCACCTCGGGATAACCTCCAGATCACTTTCAAGGAAGAAGATGCAGCCAAAATCCAGCACCCGCATAACGATCCACTCATAATCCAGCTTGTAATAAGTGATATCGATGTCGCCAGAATCCTCGTCGACACCAGGAGTTCAGCCGATGTCATCTTCCGAGAAACTCTCCGAAGGATGAACATCGACTTCTCCGACATCGAGCCCATTCCTAAACGCTTAACAGGTTTTACGGATGAAACTACTATGACGTTGGGTAACATCCGACTCCCTGTCCAAACAGGAGGAGTTACCAAAGTCGTCAACTTCGTAGTGGCTGACCATCCAGCCATATACAATGTCATTATGGGGATCCCACGGATTAACTCAATGTGAGCTATCCCTTCCACTTACCATCTATGCCTGAAGTTTCCAACCGAAACAGGCATTAAAACCTTTTGGGGGAATCAAAAGGAATCCCGAGTTTATTTTTTAACATAACACAGATTCCGGAAACTCCAAATCAGCAATGATGTACCTCCCAAACGAACCAAGACGAAGTCGGCAAGGCAAACTCCTACTAACGAAACTCCGAAAGAAGTTTCCAATGAGGAGACAACACCATCAGGCCAGGAAGCCGAAACTTCCGCAACTGGCTCTAAGGCATCGAAGGATGCACCTGAACCATCCCAGGTTCAGAACATGGAGACTTAGTCTCCATCTTAACTGAAAAACAGTGCCATTAGCTCGAGTCTAAACTCCGAACGACTCGGCAAAATGCCGCAAAAAATATAAAATAAATAAATAAATAAACGTATCCGACACAAACTGAACTACGAGACGGCTTGATCCTCGAAAGAGGTACGTAGGCAACCAATCTTCGGAATGGTACAGTTCTCCCTCCAAAAAAAAAGAGGGGGGAGTGGGAGTGTATACACACTCATGACCATTTATGCTATCATAAACAGTCCCGAGAATCCGAAAAATCAAAAACTTTGACGTTTCGGTCAAAAAGAGTCAACGAATTCCGAATTCTGTGCACAAAGAGTTCCAAACTTAAAAGAAGTCTGGAATTTATACGAAAATTCCGAACCCAAAAGGCTTGAAAAAGCTATAAAAGGCTTCCAGATCTTCGAAAAGTTCTTAGCCTCGAAACGAAGTTCTGAACTCCTAGTAATAGAGGATTTCCGAACTCTCGATTCCCAGAGACGATCGTCTTAAAACGAAACTCTCGGATCAGTTCTCGGAAACTAAAAAAACACGCCGATATTATTCCCGATATCCGCGGTCCAGTATGCAAACCTACGAGATAAATGAAACCCGTTTCACAAAATTCTATTGCGACCATTCCTGACCCCAATGGACGAAACTTATCATCAACCTAATCTTCTATACGAAGGGGAGGTTCAGTAACGCCCGTGCACGGGTATAGAAGCGCCCTATATAAGAAAATGTTAGGTATATCCTAGCTTAACATCCGAGAGGTATATCCTGGACGATGTTCTTAGGTTCAGCTTTGAGAGAGGCATGCCAACATGTTAAAAGACTCTTACTGCCTTAATCTTCACTGCAAACTTGCTAACCCGGTAAGCACCAGCCATGACACACTGGTCTCAACATCTCGAAAACACAATCTAGCATACCACTAGACGAAAACGTAAAGTGTTTCAAACGTCGAAAAACAGGGAGGTAAGCCGGAGACTATTTGCATCCCCTAAAACCTGACAGACGCATAGCCTAGTTCCTAGAACACTAGCCTAATTCCTAGAACACTAGCCTATCGTAAGCCCTGTCGGAACGCTTCCCAGAAGCACTCGCACAATTTCATCGACACTCAATGCAAAAAAGACACAAACATATTTTCGTCAAATAAAAGTATGACAAGTCTCTACTGACGGAATATCAACGCTAAAACACACCACAACGCTTCTCAGCAATGCTAAGAAAAATACGAGAGAGTAAGAAACCCCGAACTACTCTACTCTCCTATAGCAGACATTCGAAACCTTGCCAACAGGCAAATAATCAGCTTAAAAAAACATGCACTTAAGTGCATAGGCTCTGATACAAAGCCCACACAAACGGCATACATACACATACAATAAAATCAACGGCTAAACAAGGCCAGTACATAATAGGAGAGAGACGCCTCAGTCGCGGTTATCTTCCGAGACAAAACGGGAAACGAACTCTCCGAATTCCGGATCACCCTCGTTTGATCTCGAAAGATTGGAGACCCTAAATTCACTCGCAGCTTTGAGCATCGAGTCCTCCCCAAAGATCGGACTAAGCGTTTGAGAGGCAACTAGATAACTCTTGAGCGTATTCATCATACCCTCGAAATTCACCATCGTCTCAGCAAACCTCGACCTCCCGTCGAGCGACTCACCTTTGTACTTTGCAATCTTGGGTTTATCCCCGGACTCGAACAAAGCGTAAAGCCCCAGGTTCGAAGCCACCGTTTCTGATAGGATTAGCTCCTCTCTGGCCTCCTCGATATGGCTCACCAAGGCCCCAGCACTATCGCCTTTGCGACGATACTTTTTTGCGAGGGATGCTCTCTCCAGCTCAAAGGCCTTCAGCATCTTTCTCTCCGATTCATCCCTCACCCTGAGAACCTCGGCCCTAACGCGGTCCAGTTCCTCAGCATGGGCGGCTTTAGCTGCCTTAAACTCGTCCCTCAGACAAATTGCCTCTGCGGACGTCTCCTCAGCAATTCTCTCGGCCTCCGTAGCTTGCTGACCAAATACGAGTTCTCCTTCTTGTAGTTGCTGGCCATATCAGTCACATGGGCAAGGAGCTAGAAAAACAAAACCAAGGTTAAGTTGAGAATAAGTAACAACTTTACCAGCACGTTACAAAACAGGTCATATCCTAAAACTCCTCCGAGCAACCTTCCCAAAGATTCTCTTCTTTCGGGGTCCACTCGGAGGGACAGCCTCGGTCCTAGGACGACGAAAGGCGCTCAGAAGCTCAGAGGGATCAAGGGCGCTCCCATCCTTCACAAATTCGGGGACGTGAAACTCGAAAGCTTCAGCCCCTTTCTTCCTGGACGAAGCCCTACTAGGCCTCTCCTCGCTCGAGGCAATGCCCTTCCCCTTCTCCAAAGCGGATGGGCGGCTTTCAGGAATAGAAGGGATCTCTCCCTCCTCAATCTCACCCGGACAGGGCGCAGAATCACTCGCCTTAGCCTATGCCTTCTCCTGCTCAAGGAACTGCCAGCTGATGTTCTCGATTTGCCCATTATCTTCAGAGGATTGGCAGAGAGATCAAATAAATCAAGCTCGCCTTTCGAAAACCATGCTGCAATAACTCTCTTAAACGAGAAATGGTCCCAGCACAGTTTCCCCGAGGCAGTCAATGCAATCCACACTTGATAAAGGTCTGGAGGAATTGCTTCGAAGGAAGGATGAACTGCAAAAAGAAAGCATCAAACAAAGATGTCAGTGATCACGAACTCATAAACATACGTAAATCGATAAAACGCATTAGCCAACCAAGAGTTGGCTACCGATTTTCGACCAACGGGTAATGATTTCTCGCGTGAACCAAGGCTCAACCAAGAATTCATCAATCCTACCAAAAAAGAAGAAGCTCATCCAAGGCTCATCTTTACTGATGTGCTCTTAAAAAATCCCCCGACCCGGTTTTGGCGCGATGTAATATGTTTTTGGCTCTTTGGACGCCTTAATATCAAGGAGTCCCAACAAATGCCATACCCCGATTCGGAGGTTGTGCACTAAACACAAAACAATCAGGCCCAGCAGGTTCCTCAACCCCCTCCGGGTTATCTGACCCATCGCCAGGTTATAAGCCGCAAGAAATTGCAGCACTAACGTGGGGATGGGAAAGGTAAGGAAGTAGGAGTCAAAATATGACTCGTATACAGTAAAACAGCCCGGAGGAGGATTGTTGCAGCAATCCTCCACCCCTGGCACAACTATCTCGACCCCTTCCAGAAATCAAAACACCGACCAAAAGCGTCTAATAATACTATCACCACATAAACTTGGACCATTGGTTACAAGTTTCTTCCCGCGCTTCCCCTTCCTAAACAGCCGCAGAGGATCATCATCATCCTGGATCCGTTTCTCAAGCATACACTCTACTTCCTTCTTAACGCAAGCTTTCAGGACGAAGGGTTCAGCTGCACGCGGGATTACATACGATCCATCGTGTTCCTCAAGTTTTATACAAACTCCGGAAGCATTCCATGTTGGAACAGAATTCATATAATTAAAACCAAACGAACCCTCGCCTTTCTCGGGCGCATCTCCCCCAAGGATCATGTGATCAATTTCATCCTACGGGATATCATTCCCACTAGAACTTGGATCAAACGACATTTTGGTTCGAAGTGAAAAGCGTTCTAAGTGTTCTTGACGTTCTTGAGGATCTAACTAGAGAGAGAAAGAAGAGAGAAGAGATAGGATTACCTTAGAGAAAATGGGAACTTGTGAGAATGAAGGCAAGGGGAACCTCCATTATATAGATAATAAAAACAGGACTCGTGAACAGTACCATGCGGGACATGAACATCACATGAAAACACTGTTCATCTCGACAAGAAGATAACACAGGGAACAGTCCCCTACAACACTCCTAACAGCTTGATCTTCCTTGAAAGCTTTCGAAAAACGTAAACTCAAACAGTTCTCAGGAGAAACTGATACAAGTATCCAGTTCAGCGTCAGTATGCACAGCCAGATCAGAAGGGGTATGTCAAGCTCGGCTTGAAACCAGCTGGGCATTCCTAACACCTCCTGATCCAACCTCTCCACAGAGAGCAATGCCCAGCTCGGCATCATGCACAGCCAGCCAGCTCGGCATCATGCACAGCCAGCCAGCTCGGCATCATGCACAGCCAGCCAGCTCGGCATTCTTTGCTTCCTGGTCAGTTCCGTACGAAAATTTATGAAAAACTTGAACGAAACGGTTTTTCGGAAAACTTCTTACGAAAAACCTGCTTAACACGAACGGTCTCCGTAGGAAGCCATGCATGACAATCAGCTTGGCATTCCCCTGTCAATCAGCTCAGCATCATATAGCTAGCTCGGCTCCAAGCACACATGCAGCCAGCTAGGCATTTTTCACTCTAAGTTCTACGTAACTTACGAAAACTCATGCATGCTGGCCAGCTCGGCATCATCCTGCCTCTACAGCCAGCTCGGCATTAAGCATATGCACCGCCAGCTTGGCATTCCTTGCCTCCTTGCTGGTCTCTTACGAATAACTTTCGATAAACTTAACATAAAAGACTTCTCGAAAGACCTATACAAACTTAATCTTCCTTCGGGAAAAACAGTTCTGATATTAACGCGCGTTGCACTCTTTTCCTCTACTATATTCTCCCATTCGGTTTTTTTAGTAGGAGGTTTTTAATGAGGCAACATCCTAAGCGTATCCTCAAATTGATTCCCGTCTCACATACTAGACACTAAAAGCTCCAGCAGCCCTAAAAGAATAAAACTCGGCCGAAAGTTTCATAACTCTGCCAAACAAAACATTGGGTCTACTTTCCACTCACCAACGGCTGAATCTCCTCTTCTTGGCATGGCCAAACTAACCTTTCACTTGACTCGGGCATCTCAGCAGCACCCCTTTTTCTGATCGCTCGAACAAAGATCGTGGATTCATTCCTTCCGAAGGCCGGAGATCCAAACATCTTAGCTCCTTAATCTCGCTTTACACTCCTTAGTTACCTCGTCATACATAGGTCTGACGAGCTGGGGGGCTAACTGTTGGAGTCAAAACCCACACTTCCGGAATTAACGACTAAAATGTTCGAATATTGGAATAACCTTTCATGTTTGAACATTCTCGGAAAAGAAGATCGATATTCGGGAAATAGCCCTGCTCTAACTGTTTTATCGGTAACTTCACGAAAAGGATATGAAAAGCTAATTTTCGGGAGATTTTCTCGAAAAACCGATAAAAGTCACGATCCTTCAAGCAGAATGCTGACAGCTCGGCATTTTGAGGGTGAGCTGACCAGCTCGGCACTCTGTCCAGGCAGAAATTCCGAGCTGGGTGACATTCCCTTGAATGTCCAGCTGATCGACCTGTTTTCCGAGCGGTTTGTCTGAAAAACCGATGAAAGTCGCGATTCTTCGAGCAGGATGCTGTCAGCTTGGCATTTGGGAGTGAGCTGACCAGCTCGGTATTCTATCCAGCCAGAAATGCCGAGCTGGCTTACATCCTCCTGGATGCCCAGCTGATCGTCTAGTTTTCCAAGCAGTTTGTCCGAAAAATCGATAAAAGTCGTGATTCTTCGAGAAGGATACTGTCAGCTCGGCATTTGGGAGTGAGCTGACCAGCTCGGCATTCCGTCCAGCCAGAAATGCCGAGCTGGCTTACATCCTCCTGGATGCCCAGCTGATCGTTCTGTTTTCCAAGCGGATTATCCGAAAAACCGATGAAAGTCGCGGTTCTTCGAGTAGAATGCTGTCAGCTCTGCATTTAAGGATGAGCTGACCATCTCGGCATTCTGTCTAGCCAGAAATGCCGAGCTGGCTGACATTCCCTTGAATATCCAGCTGATCGTTCTGATTTCCGAGCGTGTCCGAAAAACTGAGAAAAATCGCGATTCTTCGAGTAGAATGCTGTCAGCTTGGCATTGAGGGTGCTCAGCTCGGCATTTTAGTCAGTAAGGATCTACAGGTGAAGTTTTGGATAGGAAATTAGGCGAGGCCGTCAATAAGCCTAAGGAGGAGGTTGTATGTGTCAGTGATACTTCACCTGCTCTGCAAATCAAGGCTCACAATCTCTCCGAACAGGAGATTGAGCTAGCTGCCGTGTTGCGGAATGAATCAAAGTACATGCTGGACGATATCGTGCCTGGCATTGAGGACCCTGATTACGAGCTTTTCAGCCAGACTTTGATGTCCCATAGCAGTGTGTAAGTCTGGGAAACCTTGATGTCCCATACTTGAATTATGTCATTTGATTTTTTTCTTTTATTGTGTTTTAATATACTGTTGCGTAAGGTGCATACGACGAGAGACTATTACCAGTTTGACAATAAGTTTCTGCTAATTTTGGTGGGGAGTGGAGAATGGGTGACTACTTTGGTAATGCACTAAGCTTATTTAAAATAATATAAACTTTGTTGACTATAGTTGTTAATTTGGTGGTAATGGTGTGGCATCACATGGAGGTGTTGATAGATTTTTTAGAAGAAAGGTATGCAGATCTAATGTCTAAGGAGTGTCTTACTTTTTCATCTCCATGGTTAGTTAGTCATCTGCAAGGGAAGTATAGGTCATTTAACAAAGAATTCAAGAAGGAGTTTGTTGGTTTCGATGAAAAAATGAACCAGTTTGTGCGCATACCTGGGAAAACTTTCGGAAGCAGTACCCGTTAGACATCTATCAAGAGTGGGTCCTGCTTTTGTAGTTCTGGTAGGGATGTTTATTGTTTTTTGGTGGATGGTCGTTTGACAATATAGGGATGTAAATTTTCTTTTGTGTGTACGTTTAAAGCGGTTGTAGTGTACTGGATGTCCATTATGTTTTTCAGAGGATGAAGTTAATGAATTTTTCGTGAGAATTCTCCAATGGAATATCTTTTTTTATTATTATTGAATTTGAAGATTAGGTTGCATCTGCAATCGAACAATTTGTAGACATAATATTGTATAGATGACCACAAATAGAGACTGAGGATTTGAATGGCCACGGATAGTGGAGACAAATATTGGATTTGGTATTGGATTTGCTCGAGACTTGGGCGGCAAGATATCATTAGTTCGAAAGTAGATATGGGTTTGTACGTTCATGATATGTCATTATTTTGATAGTACACAATGGTGTGTACACCTATTTGTTATGTGGATGACCATGAAGATATTCAAAACCACAAGACATTTTAGTGATTTAAGAGGTTTGCCAAAATATGAATTACCCTGAATCAAGTCACGCCCTGCATGCTGCATTGATTGTGATGGTTCTACTATATTTACTTTCTCCACACACTTTGGCCAAACATGTTGAACTGCCCTACAAGTTGTTACGGATGGAGAGAGAATCGACAAAAGAACCTAAAAAGAAAAAAGAAAAGAAAAATTATATGGGAAACAACATTCATCTCCTCACCCGAAACAAGAAACAGTGCAAATCATTCATTGTCTTCAAGCAATATGACTACCCTTCAATTACTGCCCATGAGGAGCTTGATCATCATCATCATCTTTCAGATGATAGCTTGATCATCATCATCTTCTTCTGTGGTCTTCTTTTTTCTCACTTCTCTCATTCTTCTCATTCCATCTCGCCAAAGCCCACTTCAAGACAAGAACCCTCCAAGTGCATACACCTGAAAATAGATTTCAAGCCATAAAGACTTCAATTTTTTGCAGGCTTTGGAAAGACCATTAATACACAGAGTAGTATAAAACAAGAAGAAGAAAAAACGAATAGCACAAGTGAGCACAAGTAGTAGTAATTTTCTTTTATAAGTCATGCAAAGGTCCTCTCTATAGCGTTCTATTCCATTTTCAATCACGAGACTTTTCTTCCTTGTCTCTTCTCTGTTTTTTCTTCTTCATGTTCTGCATCTTCTTCAAACAAATGCTTGTTTCTTCTTGCTCTTCTTCTTCTCATCTTTTCTCATCTGATGCTTTTTTTTTATGTGTTGTTTAATTATTGATTGGACAAAAGGACAGTTTACTATATACACAGCTGATCATTCAGAATAAACAGGAACTTTCACGCAGCTTTCACATATATATATATATATATATATTTTTTTTTTCACTTATTTATGTGATTAAATTGTTTTATAACAAATTACCTTGAATATAGGAAACAAATATTTTCATGGTAAATGCTCGATCAAAATACAGAATGAGTTCAAGTGGCATTATTTTTCCTTCAAGGTGTTGGATGTATCGACGAATCAATCCCATGACTAGTGAGGTTTCTGAAGAATTTTGTCAAGGTTTAGAAAATTTTATGAAATTTGGGATGAATTAACCACTGTTTTTGGAGACGTTCAAGCTTTTTTGTCCATGTATCAAATGTAGTAATGGAAAACTCAGAGACGAAGCAACAGTCTGGAGCCATCTATATAACAGGGGGTTTATGCTGAACTATTGGTTTTGATTTCTCATGGAGAAAATTATGAGAATCTGAACAATAATAGTTTTTTGGGTGAAAAAACGTTAGGAACTGATTATCAAATAGAGCAAGAGCAAGAGAATCCTTATCAGGAAATGATTTCAAATGCATTTGGTCAGATCATGGAAAAAGAGCCCAATGTCGAGGCAAAAAAATTTTTGATATCTTGGAGGCAGTAAAACATCTATTAGATGATGGGTGTAACAAAGGTCTTTCACAATTATCTTTGGCAGCTCGGTTGATGAGTTTGAAGACAGATTATAATCTAACTCAGAATTGTATGGATTCGATTTCACATATGCTGAAAGAATATTTGTCTGAAGATAAAATCTCTTTGGACTCTTATTATGATACAAAGAAGTTAATGCGCTCTTTGGGTTTGCCATACTACAAGATTGATGTATGTCAAGATAATTGCATGTTGTTTTGAAAATATGCTAAAAATGAAGAGAATTGTCGATTCTGCAAAAATGATAGATTCCGTCCTACTAAAAAGGTTGGAAGAAAAAGAGTCCCCTATTGCCAAATGTTTTTATCTACCGATATCTGATAGGTTAAAAAGATTATACCAATCAAATAGTACTACGGTACACATGAGATGGCATTCAGAACACACAATTAAAGATGGAGAAATTTTATCATCCATCAGATGGAGAAGTATGGAAACACTTTCACGAGGTATTCCTTGATTTTAAAAAAGAGTCCAAAAATATTTATCTTGGGTTATGCACAGATGGTTTTAATCTATTTGGTATGTCAGGACATAATTATTCATTATGGTATGCAATCATGACGTCGTATAATCTGCCTCCAGATTTGTGCATCAAACAAGAATTTATGTTCTTGACAGTTTTAGTCCATGGTCCTAACCATCCTAAGAGAAGTCATGATATTTTTCTTCAACCATTGATAGATAAATTGAAAGACTTGTGGTCTAACAGCGTTTAAGCATTCGATATTTCTACCAAGCAGAATTTTGTATTAAAAGATGTATTAATGTGGACGATAAGCGATGTCCCTGCTTATGGTATGTTTTCTGGATGGACAACTCATGTTCCGTTAACTTGTTCTTATTATATGGATGAGACAAATGCATTTCAGTTGAAGAATGGTAGAAAAACAAGTTGGTTTAATTGTCATCGATGTTTTCTACCATTAGGTCATAGTTATCGATGAAATAAAAGAAGTTTTACAAGAGGAAGGGAGGTGAGTGATAGTCCACCTGAGGTGCTAACTGGTGTGGAACTTTGGAACATACATGTCAGTGGTTTGTCCAAACCATTTGATTGTGGAGGAAATCATGGAAAGTTGCAAGGATATGGTGATACTCATAACTGGCATAAGCAAAATATTTTTTGGGAGTTACCTTACTGTAAAGATCATAAACTTCGACACAATCTTAATGTGATGCATATCGAAAAAAAGCTTTTTCGAAAATATTATCAATACTCTACTGAATGTGCATGGGAAGACGAAAGATAATATTAGATCGCGACTTAATTTAAAAGAGTATTGTAATCGTAAAGAGTTGCGTTTAACAGCTGATAGAAAATGCTTCAATTCGAATTTTCAGATTGCAAACTGACCTAAAAAGGATCTTCTTACAGTGGCTGAAAGAAGATGTTAAATTTTCAGATGGATATGCATCAAATATATCTGTGTGCGTTGATCTACCAGGAGGAAAGTTAAGTGCAATAAAAAGTCATGACTGCCATGTTTTAATGCAACAGTTGCTTCCAATTGCATTTTCTGAACTTTTAGATAAATCTGTATGGTAAGTATATAATTATTTTATTTGACTTTTGTAATTAAACTTATGTTTTGTGTGTAATTTAGGGTACAAAACTTATGTTTTTATATGCTACAGCATATATAATACAATATAATGATAATAATTTGTTTCTTTGTTTGTAGGTTTTAGTTTATTTTTCCGAGATATATGTGCAAAAACTTTACATAAAGATGAAATTGCAATGGTGCATGAAAACATCAGTATAGTTCTCTGCAATCTGGAAAAAATATTTCCTCTATCATTTTTTGATGTTATGGATTATTTGCCAATTCATTTGCTACATGAAGCTCAGCTTGGAGGACCCGTGCAATTTAGGTAGATGTATCCTTTCGAGAGTTACATGTACCACTTCAAGAAAAAGGCTAAAAATAAGATAAAAGTCGAGGGCTCAATCGTTGAAGAATACGTGAATGAAGAATTTTTAACATTGCGTGCTTATTATTTTGAATCATACATCAAAACGAATGGTCGGACAGAAGATCGACACTATGAAGGAGGTGATAATCGATCTACATACCAACTTGGTGATATTCTATATATCTTTTCCAAACAGGGGAGAAGTAGCGGTAAAACAAGGGATAGATGACTTCCAAGACAAGACTACTATCATGCACATACATATGTTCTGCTAAATTGCGAACAAATAAGACCATTTGAAAGGTATGTATGCTCAATATTTACTTTATACTTAAACAAAAGCAAAAAATTTCAAATGTTTAGTCTATCTAAATGAGGTCAATATACATATTGTTTGATGAGATCATGACTGCTGCTCATCGTGTATAAGTGATGACAATCTGATCACTCTCAAAGAAAAAGATTTTGCAAGCTGGTTTCGAAAGCATGTAAAAAGTTCATAAATTATTTTTTGAGAAAATAGCTAAAAATACCATCAAACTTTACATAAATAACTAGATTACAATGAAACTTTCAAAAATAACTAGAATCTTTGTACATCTTAGGAAATGACTATAAACACCTTTGATTAGTTTTTTTTTATTTGAGATTATTTCTAATAAAAAAAAATAATAATTAATAAATCCATGTCACTAATAACTGTAATCCATGTCACTAATAACCTATAATCCATGTTTGTAGTTAACAAACCACAATTTTTTTCGTCGACTAAACCATAATCGTTTGATATTTTTTCTTTTGAAATCATTTTATCTGAAACTGTTCGCCGATATCGTCTTTGTCGAAATCGTCTTTTCCGAAAACGTCTTCTCCAATTGATATTTTTATTTTCGAAAATGTATTTTCTAAAAGTGTCTTCTCCGATCTCGTCTTCTCCAAATCGACTGACGATATGAAGTCAGTGATAAGTGATATGAACAAAGACATGTCGGAGCTGAAAGTTAATGTTGCTCGGTTAGAGAAAGAGTTTGACGTACTGAAGGTCCTTAAAATCAAAAATGTAATTTAAGACATAAAAAGTTATAATTAAGAAAGAGATAATATGATGAAGAAGTGCGCGTGATTTACCAAACAGCTATTTCGTTTAGCTAACTCAACCATGTCATTTATAACTCAGCCATTTCGTTTAGCTAACTCAGCCGTGTTATTTAGATAACTCAGCCATATCATAATTAAATAACTCAGCTAAACCTCAAACATACCATATAGTTAAAAATGTAAAATAAGACTTAAAAAATTATAACTTAGACTTACAAAATTATAATTAATTTCATTTTATTAATATCAAATGAATATGAATTAACTGCATGTGTATACTTTCTTCAATTTACAACTTAAGACTTNTATGTTGTCTTACAAGCACTTCAAACTTTACCTATAAATATAAGTTGAGATCCAAAATTATATACAATAGACCATACACAATGTGTTTTCAATTAAATGTGTATACTTTGTTTCAGTTGAGACTCTAAATCATATACTTTATAAATATTATACATTAAACCCTAAACTCTAAATCCTAAATCAGCCGTGAAGTTTCTATAACTCAGCCGTCAAGTGTAA
>OVBI01002751.1:0-17028 GCA_900406495.1 Sisymbrium altissimum | reverse complement strand
TTGAATTCGAATATAGTTATACAAATAACTACAAAAATTTCATGGCCATTTCTACTATTAGGAACAATTCATTTTATGGCTAATTTTATAACAAAAAATATCATGAATATCCGTGAAAAAGTTTTACTATAATAAAAATAGTGTTTTCCACGGTGTATATTGTGGCTATATGCGTCATATTTCTTTTAATAGCCACAATATCTACTGTTGCTATGAACACTGCAACTTCCGTTATGATTAGTAGTAGATATTAATTTCCACAGTGGCTGTTGTGGTTATCAGTAACTATATTGTCACTATTAGTCACAAATTATTTGTCGCAGCTATATAGCCACAAAAAACATCCACTTGGCCACAAAATTTGATAACTCTAAATTAATGGCTTTGGTGTGGAAAAGTGTGGCTAAATTTTGTAGTCACAAACTGTTTCGTGGCTCGATAGTGGCTATTAACAGTTTTTCTTGTAGTGTTATTCAAAAAGAAAACACAAAAAAGTATGTGTCAAAATTCTTCAAAAACTATATATTATTTATTAGCTTATTATTATAATCTTCAATACAATTGTTTTCTCTCTATCGCGGCGACAAAGAAGGAAGAACTCCTTTGAGAAAGGCGGAGAAAAACGCAAGGGATTCACTGGGTTTGAAGGAAGGCACATCATGTCCTGCTCCTTTGAACGTTGCGAACGTTAACCCTTCATATTCTTGAAGCCATCCACTAACCTAGAAAACCCATCTGATCACGCTTTAAAACCAACTCTTATTTAATGAGATATTGATTAGTAATTTTTTGAATGCTATCATTTTGACCTGTTTCTCGTGGTACCATGGCCTCCAAGACGTCTTGATAGGTAATGCCAATTTATTTATGCAGTACCTTGTCCCGAGTACGGGTACTCTTCCGTCTGTATCGCCGCTGAGTCAACACCATGAAGAAAAAAAACATAAGCAAATGATTGTATATGTATTAGAAAATACCAAAATAATGATAATGAAAGATCCCAAGCCAAAGTCAGACAAAGTTTATAATATATGTTTCAGCCCCATTCATAATGCGTATTTTTTGGTTACCCATTAAGTTTGAAAAACGGGAGACTCAGAAAGTCGAAGTTTAATTACCTGTAAAATTTTCACATATTTGGCAAAAAAAAAAAAAAGAAGTTTACCTGTAAAGCCAGATTCTAAATCCTCCAGCTATTAATTTCTTATATATTGGCAAAACTGAGGGCTTTGAATCAGTCCAGTGATCAAAAATATCATCGCTGTTTCTCAGAAAAAAAAAAAAGAGAGAGATTATTTTAGATTGTATATGTATGCCTAAAAAGTTATAAAAAAAAAAAACAAAAAAAAAAAAGATTTTAAAAACGTGGTAGCTAGTACTTGCAAATGCTCCAATTCTTGAGATGAATACCATCACTTGCATGAAGAGCTTTCTGGACATCTGCTCTGTTGTAGAATACTCTCGTGTAATCATCCAAACACGGGTCGTATCCGCCCATCATCCTCGGCATCTAATGAGAGTTTTAGGTAAGTTTTAGTCGCAACATTCAATGTGACATATATCTATACAAAGTAGATGAGTCTTAATTAATTAGTTACCATTTTGGAATTGGCAAGATTAGTCCTGAATCTCGTCGAATCAAGGGAGGAATTAAGCGTTGAATTTCCATTACAGGTAGGAGTATAGAGACTGTATTGATCAATTTTGTGATATTGTTTGATTACTTCGTCTAAGCTGTCTTTGCATTCTTTAACATCCCAAATAGTGTTACTACTGAAATTGCAATTTCTTTTTATGACTCCATACAACTCGTCTGATATTACTGCATGGCTCCATGCGTAGTCCACCCATCCTTCCCAATCTTCAGCTTCCGATGTTTCAGGATTTCCAAGCTAACAAGATAAATATTGAAATATTATCAAGTTTATAAAATCATATACCGAACGGTTCAATTTATCTAGCCTAATGAAATCAAAAGTACTGAAATACTTAAAGCTTCAATTATTAGATATTTGATATTGTTAAAATAGAGACATAGACCAATATATATAGTTATCACAAATTAGTTTTAACTTTTAACTTAGAAGTTTATGAAACTTAATAGTGTCACTTTAACAAAAACAAGTTTTACCATAGTATCACAGCTCTGAAACTTGTTCCATAACCATAACCGGAAAATAGTTCTGATCTAAAAATCAACTCCACAGATCTATCGAAATAATGAGATAATATCAAGATACATGGCTATATGATATACCAAATATACAATGTTTTTGTATTTTTTAAGCGAATGAAAAGTAATAAAATAGGGTTAACTTCTAAATGAAAATGAACAAGGCATGATGTCAGTTTGTTCAATATCATTAAATCTAAACGTAAATGTCGACATTTTCGTGGAACTAAATGTCCGTAAATCAAACGAAACAAGGTACGGTGTTTTGTACGTAGTCTAAAGATCAAACGTACCAAAATGCCTTTAAGCTTGATATGAAGTGACGAATTATCATTGTTCTTTTCATAAACGACCTCTGCAAGCTCGGGTATGTACTTTCCTGCATGCAATTCTTTGTAAATGAAAACATGAATCAAAACCATAGACGATGATATAGTGCTTTTTTAGTACTAGCTCTAAACCTGCATAGCTCTCGCCAGCTATATAGAAATCGTTTTCTCTGTAAGCTGGGAATCTCTCTAACCACTTTTGGATAAAAGCGTATGCGTCTCTCGCTGTTGGTCGTGTCGGCGTGCATAGTCGCCAGGTTCGTGAAGTACATGCCATAATAAATATATTTAATTTAACGTCTACGATAACGATAATAATGGCCAAAATATCTTAAAAGCCGCTACAATACGTTATCAAAACAAATGTAAAAGATCCATAACCGTAATTTACAAAACAAAGCAAATATTGATTACAAACATTCGCTTAAAGAAAACAAATCATTAGTATTAAAATTTGACGACATGGATATGAGTCATATGACTCGTATAACACATACTCCATTTTATTTTCGTTAAATTTAAAATTTAAGAATTCTTAGTTTTTAAATCAACTGTTACGGACGCATTAAATATTATAAAATCGCTACAAAAACAAGAAAAATTCATAGTAAAAAACAAATCGGATATCTATAACATGGTAACCCTTAATCCAAGTGCATGAACATATAGATTAAACAAAAAACAAAGGATAAAAACATAAATATATACCTGTAAAATCATCGCCGACCTTTTTATAGTCACTGGTTGTGTTTGAATACGAAAACCCAACACCAACGGGAGATTCTAGAAACAGCATGTTGGCCTCTGCATCAGCAAATTTAATATATTTACTAACCTATATATATATATATATATATATGTATATAAATAATTAAGAATCTCAGATTGGAGAAAATGAAGTAATACATTAAGAACAAAAAAAATTATGTACTGTATATACATAATAATAATATGATGATGAACTTAAATATATATAAAATCTGGTATACCATGATTCCATGCGTAGGGATTAAATTGAAGACTGTTTCCTTTGTTATCCACAAGAAATGGACCAATCTCTTGTGTTGCTCCGTATCCCACAGAAGAACATCCAGGCCCTATATGTTAAATTACAGAAGAAAAAAAAAGAAGATAAATCAAATCAAATGTCTTACTAAATGGATGATTAGTTCGAGTGTAGCTGCAAATTATTTGCTATAGAATTTGATCTGTATAAATATCTTCTGTAGTGGTATCTTTTATAACTGTAAATAATAAATACGAAAATAATAAATAAGGAAAGATATTCCTATAACTCTTTATTTTGTTTATAGCTTTAAAAATAAAACTTTAAGAAATAAGGAGTTTACAGTTATTTTTTACTGTAGAAGTTGTAGCTTTAAAAATTAATATAAAATATGATTGGTAATTTTTGAAGTTGTAAATAAAAAACACTACTTACAGCCCAACCAATCTTCCTTTAAGTAAACGTATGTGAAAAATTAACATAAGCATGTTTCCATATATATATATATAGAAGTTAAAATTGGGTTTGACTACCTCCATTAAGCCACAGTACTAAAGGCTTTTGGTTTGGGAAACTCATAGCCTCGAAAAACCAATAAAACATAGCCCTTCCATTTGTTTTGTCAACTGGGACATACCCAGCGTAATGTCTGAAGCTTACACCAGATTGACCTGGCAAATCAGTGACGAGATCTCTCATTGCTTCTGGGGAATGAGACGATACAAAAGGGGAAAGAGTGCAAAGACACAACGCAATGGACACATTGTAAATAGTTTGATGACTCATTAAGAAGTGAGATTTTGAAAAGGGACAAGAACAAGTAATGAGGTCGTGAGATATAGGCTTGGATTGTCAATCTATTTATATGGAATGATTGTAATTCGATTTTGTTTCTTGTTTTTTGTTTTCAATATGGAATAAAAAAAGTTAGGTGAATACGGATAATAGTCTTTGTGGCAGTTACTACTACTAGATTTAATGCCCTCCTGGTAGTCAAAGATGGAATATGGAAAAGAAAAGTTTTCTGAATTTGAGGTGCTTTTGTACTATTATCACAATTTTAATAGATTTTCAAAGTTAAACAGTTATGAGTTAACACTATCAGACATAATTATGTGCGTGTATGTAGTAGATAGTCAATATTTATTAGAACAATATTATTGGGAAGTTTTTAATCTAAAATTTTTAAAAAGTATTGATTATAATTTTATATGAAAGCTCTTCATTCTTGGAATACTTTTAGAGATTTCTGTTGAATATTCCAAGAATGAAGAGCTTCCATCTTCATAAAAAAAATCATTTATCATAAAATTGTAATCGGTTAAAAACTTCTGAATAATGATGCCTACCCTGAATTATAATAATGATAGGTAAGAGATGGTCTTGAAGAAGTAAAAGCTATAATAACCTGACGGACCAATCAAATAGTATTCTTACAATGAGTAATTAAAAAGCAAAAGGCTCCTAAATGTCTGAATTGCAATACCTAAAAGTCTAAATAAAATAGTAGTAATCAATCGGATCAGCTTTTCCTATTTTCATATTCCCAAACCTGTAGTCAGTTAAACCAAAGAGTTCTCCTTCCTCCATAAACTGCACAAGAACCAAAGAAATTCCTATTATATGTACCCCCGAATGCGCACGCACTGGTCAAAAAAGAGCTCCCATTAATCCGCCATAAACAGATAGTTCAAGTCCTCCACAGTGAGGTGAGACTGTCTGCTTCCCTTCTCATCTTCACCAAATGCAGAGGCTACCATCATTCTCTTCTTTTGCTGAATTAACAAAATGTGTTCAGAGATCAAATGTGACAAATGGCTTATAGAGAAATGAAGGAGAATCAATCAAGTCAACCAATTCCACATACCTGAAGGTCTAATATCCGATCTTCCACTGTATCTTTTACTGTGAATCGAACCACGGTCACTGGTCGTGTCTGTCCTATGCGATGTGCTCTATCGATAGCCTGATCCTCGGTTGTTGGGTTCCACCACAAGTCTAGTATTAGAACATGACACGCTGCCACCATGTTCAGTCCGAGACTAGCAGCCTTGAGTGACATAATCATTACAGAAACCTAAAAAAGTAACCCAAAAACAAAGTCAATCAATATATCATCATGTCTTGGGATACCATACACAGCGAGCCAAATCAAGTCTTCAAGATTATGTACCTCGGGGAGAGTGTTGAAATCCTGCACTGCTTTATCTCGAGCAGAAACTGACATTGTTCCATCGAGCCTTCTGTACTGAATACGCGAACTTATAAGAGAAGCTTCAAGTAGGTCCAGCATCTTTGTCCACTGAGAGAAAACAATAGCTTTTTCTCCAACAACCTTGACTGGAGTTACAGGAAGACTGGAGTCCTCTGCCTTTGGAGAGATCTGATTCATATCTGTCGAATCCTGCGGTCTGGCAAGTGCTTGTAAGATCTCTAGAGCAGCCTTGATTTTAGATGACTCATAAGGAACACCTTCAGAACAAGGGTCGACAGTCTCAACATGAACTGAAGTGGCACTATCATTCAAGGAAGGCACAGCAGAGAGTCTCCGATTGCAGTTTGCAATCGGGCATAGATTATTATCGCCCGTAAGGAATTCATAAAAGCACTGTTTACAGAAAATGTGACCACAGACTGACATAACAGCATCCTCAGGTGAATCCTGCGAGTAAAGTAGAGAGAGATTCAGAACAAATAGTCAAGAAAACTATATCATGGTTTGGCAACAAAAGCTGACAAGAAATCAAATAACAACTCAAAGGATCTGCATTATGATTTTTAACATCCACTCATACTGTTAATTCCAATTATTTCCTTTGAGAATGCTTCATGACCACAATTTTACCTCATGAGAAAATACAAATAAAAGAAAACAGGTTGTCTAATAATTTACGAGACAAAAGAATCTTACATTGCAGATACCACAAATTGCCAATGAAGCTTCCGAAAAATTCTCCTTCTTAGCTACTCCGAGCGAGGATTCCCAAATAAAACTGTATTCACCTTTAACGAGAAGAGGGTGATCACAAGCTTGGCGAAGACGTAAGAGCATCAACAAAATATTCACATAATTTTGCTTCACTGTCCCGGCTTCTTTGTATTCCTGATAAACACAATAGAAAACTTCAAATATCAGTATGCATCAATAAATTTTTAAGTGCATAACAACACACATTTACTCATGCTATATTACGAAGTCCACATAAAGGGTACATAGAGTACACAGACATACCTTGAATTGATTACGAGATTCATTCTCTAAGTAGGAGTAGAAATCACGTTCCTCATCAGTGAAATCCACTTTTCTCAACTCAATGGACTTCGGAGGTAAAGAGATTATGGGTTTCCCGTCAATAAGTGAACCTAATGTGTTAACCAGTTAAAAACCATAAAAGAAAACCTTAGATGAACATTCATAGCATTTTAGCTTCAAAATCAGTATACTGACCTTTAGTTCGGCGAAGCATCACTGTTTTAAGGATAGCCTGCAGCTTCTGATATCCTTTCACCGGGGTCTTAGCTACAGGGTTCTTAATTGAGTTACAGAACAATACGTAGGAAGAATAAGGATCATATTTGAGGAACCGAAAGTAGCTGTAGAGGTCATCGATTGAATTCTGGATTGGAGTTCCAGACAAACACCACCTCCGTTTAGCACGAAGGCCCCAGCATGCTCTTGCAACTTGGGTTTTGTGATTCTTAATGCTCTGTGCCTCATCCAGAACAACTCTGAACCAGGAAACTTTCGCAAGAGGGCCTGACTGAGCCTCAACCAATGCGCGATCAAGTCGTTTCTTCTTTTTTGAGCTCTTCTTTTGAGAATCGGGAGGATATTTCCTTTTCTTGTTTGAGTAGAGGCCAGCACCTGCAGCTTCACCATCATGTACATCACCCTTCTCTTCATCCTCATCATCAACTAGAGGCTGCTTCGGCACTTCCATGCTCACGATAGAATATGTAGTAACAACAACATCATATTTAGCCAACTCATGAAGATCCTTTGTTCTGCTGGACCCATGGTATACAAGTACAGAGAGATTCGCTTCACTAGTCACCTTCTTGCGTAACTCATCACCCCACTGTCGCATAACACTAGTGGGACAGACAACAAGCGTTCCAGCAGCTGGCCTTCCACTCACCTTAGCCACACTATTTCCATCAACTTGCTCGCTCATTCCATTAGGTTTTAAGGACGCACATTCTCCACCTTCGCTTTCTAAGTCAAAAAATTCTTTCTTGATACTCTTCTGTTCACATGCTCGAGAAGGTGTAGACCGTTCCTTTAGTATGAGTGCTATAGTGGAAATTGTCTTCCCAAGTCCCTGCAAAAAAAATTTTAACCGGATTTAAAAAAGAACATTAAGGAATTGGACAGAATTTAACATGTTCATTAACTACTGACATGAGAAAGATTACAACAGAAGACAATAACCTGATCATCGGCAAGAATTCCTCCCGAACAGGGGAAGCCTGTTGTCTCCTTATGGGCCATCCATGACAATGCAATTCGCTGCCCAGGAATATGAAACAGTCAAGTAGTTATATCTACTAGCATTAACCAAAACAAACAACCATCAAGTTGGATAATCATAACAACTGAATAGTATTTCACTTCTCATTTTGGGGCCACTTCGTCATAGTTAAGCATACAGTACGTTCGCAAAGTACACGAGGCGTTTAATTTCTACAGCGTGTGTTTTGGACATCTACAGGGAGTGTTTTAAATTTAAAATTTTCGTACATACCTGATGTCTCATAAGCGGGACTGCCAAGATACCATCAGGAAGAGTTGCTTCAGCATTAGGCAGAGAGAGATCCTGTCATGTCAGACAATGTCAGTAGACCTTTATGAGTCTGAGGTAAAACCAAGAATAAAGGTTAATATGAAACTGTCGTTAATTGCAATATCACGCTATATCACTCAGGCACATCCAAATAACAGGAGGCCATTAGGAACCTTAATACATAATAGCCCCACACAACATTCTCAACTAAATCATGTGCAGAGGGGCAGAACAGATTTTCCTATAGGAATCAATGTAAAATTGGTGACTGTGAGAGAGTCAAACTGAATCACCAGCTGCTAACCTGCAATGCAGCTTGAAAGATCATATTCTCTTTGTTTGGCTGATGCCTCAGGCCTTCAGGTGGATTAAAAGTATGACCACTTGAAGAATATTGTGAAGAAACCACCGGGCTTTTCATAGCTAGAGGTCGATACGGGTTTACGGATTGACCATTAGTTTCTATTATGCAAACGTCAGAATCATCATCAGTGTCTGATAGGCATTCTGAAGAAAGACTTTGAACTGAGTCAAAGTTGGCATTTGAGAAATTATAATCAATGCTCCTTGGTTGAATAAGTTCTTGGTTTCCTTGTCGTGTCAGAGAGTCTAAATACCCATTGATTTGTGTTGCTGGGCTCGGATCTGCTGCAACATATTGCAAACATGCATTTGAATCATAAAATTTATTGGAGATGCCACTGTCTTGACTAGGTAAAGCAGTTTGCTGTGCCATAAATGCGAATCCATTTTCAATATCTGTTTGATAGGAGACTGAACAGCCAGATGCACCAGACCACCAATGATTGGTTTCTACAGGTGCATAAATAGCGTCCGTGGCACTTTCTTCCTTCGGAACTGAACTGTAAACCAATTTCTCTGACTCAGCCTCTGGCTTAACCTTCACACGGGACGCTTTATTACCCTGAAAACTGCTTGAACAATTATCAGGCCGGTCAACGCCATTATCAGCTATATGACTGTCAAAACTATTGTACGGTTTGACAAGGGCAGGAGAAACTGAAGGATTACTTTCACACTTGAAACTGATCCCTCTGGCACTGGAGAAATCAACAACAGGTTTCCTGTCTAAAGATCCGTTATCTACTCTCCCATATCTATCAAAAATCATCCGGCTGGCACCATCCGACTGACACTCACTTACTCCACTGTCAACGTCATTTACAGCTTCTTCTTTACTGGGAAAAAACTGAAACGCGAAATTCTGGACAAAATTCGGGGTCTGTTCTGAACCACTAGAATTGTAGCAATTTTGTGCAGAAGAGAGACTGTTATCCGCACCGTCGCTAAGAGTATTGGAATTATAACAAAAACCAGACATAGCAGAGGAATTATGAGCAACTCCAAACCCCGCTCCATATCCAGGAACTTCCTCAAAATACTTTGTGGGGCTGCACGATGTATCTGCGATAAGACGTAAAATCAATAAGGAATATCGAAATTAACAACAGACGGATGAAATAGTGTGGGAAACTCAACAAAAAAGTAACCTGAAATTTTAAAGGTGCATACATGTGGAATCGATAATCTTATCATCCAGCTTGGATAAAGTGTCAGGATTGAAAGAAACATTGCCACCCCGGTCAGAGAAACAAGCATTACTGTTGTATCTATCAACAGAACCAGAGGAAACACTACAACTAGTCATCTCAGATTGAGCTACTCCACCACAAGTTTCAACAGGCTGCAGCTCATCGTGACTCACCGAAAACCAATCTTTAAGACTTGCAGAGCAAGTAGGAGGAGGTGAAGGAGTCATCCCATTGTCAACAAGTTTCACATGGTCATCAAACGAACCAGACACCCCAGTCCCAAGGTGAGAAGCTCCTCGTGAAGGCAACCAATCAACCATCTGAGTTCCTAACAAAAAAAAGTTTACAATATAATGTTAAAACTCAAAAAAGCTCAAAGAAACTATAAAATTACAAACAAACAAACTAACCATTTAGCAAGTGTGGATTCTCTGACGAACCAGCTGGAGATGAGTTTTCTTGGCTACTCTAAAAATTCAAAATTCGCAAATTAGTCACTAATCAAATAAAGAAAAACCTAAAATTCTCCAAAATCTCTAACCTCAGCGGAATTAGGTTTCTCGTCGAGAATACGGTAAATGGTGTCGAAGTCAATAGTGAGATCCTCGTCATCGTCATCAAAATCAAAGCCACCATCATCACAATCGTCTGGAGGAAATCCATCGCACACGCCAACCACTGAACCTTCTTCACCCATCGCGAACCCTAACCCGATAACGTAGAACCAAAAAGGGGGGTAACAAACTCTAAATCGGAAAACCCAAAGCAGTCACGCGCAATTGGAAAAAGCCAATCAAAACGCGTAGATCCGGAGATTAACGAATATTCGGGGGGATGATTGGATTTGAATGAGGAAGGGAGGTGAATTGGGTATTTGAAAGGGCTTTTTTCACGGGAATTTTCGAGGAAAGGGTAGAGAGCAGTTGGGTGCGACGAGAGGAAAAAATAATAAAACGCGACTTTTCTCGGGGACGGTGGTGGTTTCCTTTCGTATTTGGCTTTCTCTCAATGGGAAAAGGTAAAGACAACGAAGAGAGACTTCTTCTACTACTTAAATAAGAAACTGTCGAACCAATTTCCCATTTTTTTTTTAGTTTTTGTTTTTATTTAATAAATAATGAGTATTGCATGGTTAATATTATATGCGCCGTCATTTCTTTTTTTTTTTTTTGTTCGTTAACAGTAGGTTTATTGGTTAAAGCGAATGACAAAAATGAAACAAGAAAGTACTTACTTCATATGTTGTTCAAAAAAAAGAAACAAAAAAAGTACTTTAATTAGAAGGAAAAATTTGAAGTCTGACGTCAAAAAGAGAAAAGAAGAAAGTGAGTAGTGTTTTCAAGTTATTGAGATTTACTTTTGAAATTGTTGTATGAGTATAATCCAAGATTATTTATGGTGTATAGTTATTTATAGGTTGTTTTTATTTTTGTGGGAGAAAGGTTGTTTGATACAAATATTGATTATTAAGCATATAACAAATATTTTTAATTCAAGGAGGAAACTCAAATCAGAAAATATAAATTTAGTTATTTTAATTGTTTGAAGAAAATAGACAATTGTACACTTACTTAAGACATTTATCGATTTCGCTTACTTGAAAGAGTATAGACGATTTGGTTATTAAAAGAAGAATAGTCATTGGTTGAAATGTACTATTATGGAAGTTCTACAAATCAAGGCAACGAATAATAGGCTGGTTAAATCATAATTAAAGGATGTAGATCAGGTTTTTACTTGGGAACTAGACAAGGCAAGGTGGACTGATCTCCTCTATAAGCAGAACATGTCTAAAGACCATATTTCGAAAAATATTTCAAAAGCATGCAATCAATCTCTAGTTAAAGACTTCAATAGCTTATGACCAAGAATCTTTTTATCCATTTTATGTTCGAATATGTATTGCATCAATTCTTAGTTATGTTATGTTGGAATAAGCTCTTTTTATACTTGCTTTTTTCTAGAAACACACGTTTATGTTATGTTGGAATATTTTATTTATTCATGTAAGCGACAATTGTTAGAGTTGCTACACATCTTCCATGTTACTGTGATCGATGTGGAAGAGTCCTTAGGGATGTCAATCTCGCAGAAAGATTTCAGAGTGGCGAGTGTGAAAGAGGGACGATTTGTGGAGGAGCCCAGTAGGTGGTTGCGTATGCGTACTGGCTAAGTTAGGGAATACATAATCGGTGGTGTTGTCGTTTGGGTTATAACTATTGGGCCTATTTTTGGGATTAGTCATTGCGTTTGTGTTGTAGAGGTTTGTAGTTTTTAAATTGGGCCAGAGTTTGGAGGCCACTATATATATATATATGGTGGCCGAGAATTTAGCTAATTACATTGTTGTTGATTTACTTTGAAAATCTAGATATTTGAAGAGTCAGATCTGAATACGAATAGTAAAATTTTGGATACAACAAAATTTTATGTAGATCAAAAATTTTGATTTTCAAGTACGGATTCAAATCCTTTCAATATATAAATTTTAATTTTATTTATATTTTTAATATAGAAAATTCACACATAAAAATATATAATATCATATTTTATTTTCTTATAATATTATATAATTTTTATAAAATATTATATTTTCAATTTTAGAACTATTTTTTAATATTTTACTATATTTATAATAAATATTTATAGATCCATATATGATAATTATATATATTTTAATATCTAAATAGATATCCAAAATCTATAAGAGCATGATTATTGGGAAGGTTATAAACCACAAGTTCTAAAAATATAGATATAATTAAAAATTATTATATAGTATTTTTGTTAAAAATAAGTTAACCAAAGTTTTTAGTTGAATGTTTAGAGAATTTGGTGGAGTGTTCCAAGAATATAGAGACTCATTTTTAATAAAAATACTATATAATATTTTTAATTATATATATATTTTTAAAGCTATATTTTTAGAGTTATATTTTTAGAGTGTGTGGTTTGGAACCTCCCAATAATGTTATTCTAAGCATTGGGTGATTCAACACATTCAGTAAATATGGATCCAAGCGAATTTGAATTCGGATATCTTAAAATTATCTAACTAATCGTTCGACTTAAGAAACTAAAACAAAGACCAATTCTTTTCAAGAACTCAAGTAGTTTAGACTTCATGAACCAGTCTTTGTCTGTAAGGCATTACATTGTAAATTAACGCTAGAGAGAGAGAGAGCAAGTAAGGGAAAAATACACCGAACTGTATCTAAAGATCTCCAATACATTTCGGGTTTTCAGACACTGGAAATGGTTGTACGCTTTATCAAAAACTCGTTTAGACGTTTGCTTAATACCGAGTAAACCGAACTCCATCCTTCTTCGCTAGGGTGAAGATCATCCCAGAAGAAAGCAGACTTAGGATCAGCACATAAGGTATATTTCTTCACACCCTTCTTGTCCACATTCGCACACTCACCTTTGCAACAGGGTTTCAACGGGGTTTTAAACCTCCCACTCCCTGTACTTAAAAACACAAAAAACGATAACACACAAAAGCCTAAAAATAAGAAAATGAATGGGGATGACGTTTAAGGAATAACTGTGAAACTTTTTTTTTATTACCTAGATTAGCTCCTTTGTTCTTGAAAACGCTCAAGAAGGCCTTGTAATAATCGAGAAACGCGAAAGCCATATATTCGGTCTCATTGTTGAGCTTCGCCACTAGTTGATGTAACAATTTGTTGTGTAGGTTCACCAACGCGTTTCTTGACTCATCGCAATGATGGAACGAAGATACAATGGTGACACGTGGAAGGCATCCAACTGGTTGCAGCGACGCTATTCCTATCTTTTTCACTCCCAAAGCATGGATCCGCCGCAAATTTACCTCTGTTTGATCCACGACTTTCTTTATATACGCCGGAAGTTCCTGGAAAATGCAATGAAGGTAAGAAATACATTTTAAACTCCCTAACTCGATTATAGTAAAAGTACACAATAGCAGGAAATGAACATAGCTCTCAAATCAAGAACGGACCATTATAACTAAACTATTTTAATCTTTTACAGTAACAACAAAAAATTACAGTATTTAGACTTAGAGCTTAAAAACGATGCTTTCTTACAGAGGACGAGCGATTTTGGGCGATGAAAGTGGAGTAGTCGTTGCCGGCGACACTGACAAGACCGACAGAGGAGTTAAGGTCGGAGGGAGAGTAAACATCGCCGGCAGTGAGAACCTTTTGGAAGAAATCGATTTGAGTGGTCATATTGGGAAATGAAACCTGAGTGTTGAACACTCCTGTTCCTCCGTACGCAAAATTCATTCCGTACTGTAGTTGCTCCTTTCCCACGGAATCTCTCCACTCGTATGGAGTCGGTGACTTTATAGCCATCATTTGGGCTGCATATATACATCCATCATTACCAAACACAATAGTTTTACATGCTAGGTTCAGTATATATATGTCCGTTTCCATACAAACTACAAAGTCATAAAACCATATAACTTATATGAATTTGAGAAAGATAATTGCTTATTAGACCCATGCTTTATAAAATAACATTATTATCTTTTTAAACTTGTTATCTATCAGAGTTTTGGGTTGTCGCTGATAAAATGTTTGTTGAAAATAAATTGAATAAAACTAAAGACTATTAAAAGTTTTCTCAAAATCTACCAATCTTGAAACTTTCGTACCTAAAATATCTACCATCTTTGATCTATAGCTTTTAATCACAACCTAACCTTCTATGCTTTACCTTTTTAGTCGATGTAACGTATGCATATAAACATTTAAGTTTATGATATAATCTATCTGAAAAATATGGCCTTGGGAGTGAAATTGGATGCCTTCTTTAATTCTCAGCTTTAAGGCTTTGATAATGAAGAGAGAGACGTATATTAACCTTGGACCTGGACCTGACGGGGCAAAACCTTGAAGGGTAGAGAGAAGAAGAAAGATACCTAGAAAATCTGTGGCGACACGACCGTCAGAGAAACGGCCTGAGGGTTTACCGGGGAAAGTGATACCGTAAGGGAATTTCCTAGACACATCGTCACACATTTTTATGTTTCCGGTATCAACGTAAGAATCTCCGAACACAAAAAGTTTCATTGGTCTGATATATGAAACAGCCTCAACTCCATTGATTTCTCCTGCCAACAAATAAAAATAATAATTTGAAAAGATCTAATAATAGTTATTGACTGGAAATATACGCTGTGATGAGAGCTATAAAGATAAGGTCATAAGGATGATTGTAAATTACCAAACAGGAGAGAAGAGAAAAAGAAGAGAGAGAGGAAGAAGAGGAGTTTCATCAAAATGTTGTAAGATTCAGAGACAAAGGCTTCTCTATTTGTTTTGTTCATGACAAAGAAGACGTCTTTTAAATAAAGTTTAAATTAATCAACTAGTAAAGCTAATTTCAATGAAGTTAGTTCATACTTTGTAGTAAAACTAGCAAATTGAATAATGTAAGTAAAAGGGAAGCTTTAACTAGCTATGTTGAATTTTTTTTGGCTTCTTTCATTTTAAGACAAACTAAAGATTTAAATCATTTTAGATTTTAACTGGTCAATATTTAACTTTCAATCTTGTTTGATAAATTGTTACGAATTGCAGATTTTAAGATAAAAAAAACAAAAAAGTAAGAAGAATATAAAAATTTTTGGATTTTGTATTAATTTTAATTAATAAGAATCTCTCACAAGTTTTAGTAAAAAATTTGATAAACTGGAAGATGTTTAAAATAAGATTAAAAGAAAAAAACTTTTCTTTTAGAACCATATAATACAATTAACCAAAAGTCACTTTCACCATCACCAATTCACCATTATTCTCCATATTGAGAACACGTTCCTATAAGGTTTTCTTAATTTCTGCATAACCCATTTATCGTTTTATTTTACATATAAGGAAAGTATAACAAGAAATAACTTTTTTTTACAGATAATATAATTTTTCCTATTTAATCATGCGCACAACGTGGGACAATCATTTAATATTGTTGTATTTGAAATGATGAAAATTTTCTGAAAGGCAAAGTACACATCGATATTGATCATCAATTGAAATGATGAATCGCCTTTCGTCTTCTTTGCTTGTCATTATATTGTGCGTTGGCTCGAGTAAGGCCAAGTTCTACGAGAAAGACTCCGTACATTTTAAAAACTCTCTCAATCCGAATAATACTCTCAAAGTTCATTGTATATCGGACCAAGATGACTTTGGCGACCACTATTTACGCTTTGGACAAACTTATGATTTTAGCTTTTATGAAAGTATTAGAAAAACAAAGGTTGATTGTGATTTATGGCAGGGACTTGCTTACAAGTTTCATGCAAAGTTTACGGCATATAAAGGAGGTGGTTTAATTTTTCATTATGGTAAGAAAAACATTTGGGATGCTAGACAAGATGGGATTTATTTCACACATGGTAAAACCTTACCCAAATTAGAGTATAAGTGGTCCAACCAATATTAAATGACTCCAATGAACTGAAATCTAGATCCTCTCTTTGTTGTCACTGCAATTTCATATCTTCAGTTCATGGATTAGATACCTATTGAGTAAAGATTGCAATTAACATTGATGTCTATGAGACTATATATTGGTGGATTTAGGAATTTTGTATATTGTTAAGAACAAAAAGACTGAAAAGAAAACTCAAAATATAGTATACCTACGTAAAAAAAGTTCAAAAATGTAGTCTTGCTTATTAAAATTAAGATATTCGATTCCTAATTTATTTACATTGTTACTAAACTATAAGAATCGAAACTGAAATGCAACCTGAATTGAGCAACCAATAATTGTAATTTGCAAGATAAGAGATTTTATCAGCCATATTTTTCATTATTTATTCTTCACAAGAACAGATTTAAAAATCTCGAATACATTTTGGGTTTTAGATACCGAAAAAGGGTTTTATGCTTTGGTCTAAGACTCGGTTAAAGTAAAACGTTCCCTAACACCGAGTATTAATTAAGACTAGGATAGTACTTGCGCTTTTGCGCAGGATTAATTATCGNTAAACATTAAATTTTAAATTTTTAATATCTATAAATTTTTATAATTTAACATATGGTTAAAAATATAATTTTAATCTTTTTTAGTTTTATCTTCAATTGTTAAATTTTTTAATATTAGTATCACACATTTTTCTTATGATTTTTTTATTTAGTCAAATAAAAAAATATTATAAATATAAATTATGATTCTAAAATTA